>JAHBCN010007128.1:0-45119 GCA_019359885.1 Listronotus oregonensis | reverse complement strand
TTTCTTATTTTTAGCCCCAACACAACATCATAAATAATCTTAATCAAAATACTCCATTTTTAGTATATCTTATATTTGTCAAAAATTTTTTGGCCAACAGATAATAAAAAAATTTCCCATAGGGAAAAAGGAAAACCCCACAGATAACCCAGCAGGGGGGTCAGTGAAAAACTCTTTCTCAAAAACAATTCTTTTGTTGCTAGTTGCCTGGATTCCTGTAAAAAGCTGTTCTATTTTTGGCCTTGCGCACTCGCCAAGTATTGTCATTTTAGAAAAATGTTTTTTATTTTTTTTTATCCTGAAAATCCTAGTCAGGACATTGGAACGAAATTACAAAATAATTGTTAGTCATCTGCTCTTGATCCCTATACAAATTTTCAAGTTAATCAGACTTCTTGAAATTGGTGAAAATTAAGTTGAAAGCTTCCATTACTTACATACATAGATACATAGATACATAGATATATAGATACATAGATATAATAGATACGAATATTCTAGTCAAGAAGTGTGAATTATTTAAACTTTTTTTTAATGTACAATAAAGACGAAAGTTTTAAACAATTTTGTTAATTAACAACTGTCTAACTTGTTAAAAAACTAACTTAAAGTTAAATTTTCAACGGGAATAAATTCTTTAAAGTGTTCTGGATACACCATAATTTTTTAACATTTTTGAATTAATATTTAATAACTTAAAAAGAATTATTTAGTGTGACGTACTCGGTTTTGACTCCGAGCGCGCAACCAAAAATGTTGCGCGGAGGATCATTTTCAGCGTTAAATTAAAAATATAAATAATGGAGATAAAGTTTCGGAAGTTCGAACTTTTTTATCGGAAATTTCCTCCTCTTCAAGGAACTTTTTTGCAATATTCGCTATCTCTTATGGTTTTTGAGTTATCATAAAAAATCGAAAGGGCTTTTTTTTTTCGTTTTTTGTTAATAACAAATGCAATTTTTATTGGCAGAAAAAATTCTTTAAACGTCTTTCTCAAATTTACATTTCGCGTCGAATGAGCAATCACTCATATTTTTCGAAGCCTTCTAACTATTTTTCGCAGGATATACACTTCTTGACTAGACTAATAGCACACATACACACTTTGTAAATTTGTCATATACATATGTGCATTCAAAAACCATAATTAATTATAACACATTGCTCCTACGAATTTTGTTCCCTATTACCATTTTTAATAAACTTAATCTTTTTTATTAAATTTCGCAAATAGTCCTACGCTAACAATTTAAGTATATCAAGTATGTATATCACCGTGTATGCTAAATCAGAGTCCTCAATAATTTGTGTGATTATGTTATTAAACTAATATACCATACATTTTTTTTCAGTTGGCCTACGATCCCCCCACAGAATATGAGTGGCGGCAGTCGAAGCAGCGCGGCTTTAGGGGGCCGTGACCCCCTATTACCGTCTCCCGCTTCTCCGCACGCAGTTATAGTGTCACCGGAAACACTAAGTCACTCGTCCCCTTCTAAATCCACCGCTAAGCACGTCACTGGACATACAGTGCATATTCAAACACATAAGTAGGTATAATCATAATAATATAATAATTATAATAATAATTATTCCTTTATTTTTTTATTTTATCGGCAGACTTGAAAAGAGACCTAGCAACAGACTAAAACCATGTGATCATTTTTACAAATAAACATTTCTAATGTGATCTTTTAAAGATACAGTAAAAGCTCTTTATTCGCGAGGTATATGTTCCTTAAATATGCCGCAAATACAGAAACCGTGAATATGGAATGGTAATTTATATGGGATTATAGGGGATACGTTCCTAGGTGACAAAATAAAAAACAAGTATTTAAATAATGAATTTAATTAAAGTTTTTGACCATATTGATTAATTATTATCTTCAGGCTTAGGCAGTGGTTTAAAGAATTTTGTAATTTTTTCTTGCTCGACATTTTTTAAAACCTCCTTTAATTCAGGCGGATATTAGCAGAGGCATTAGCAATTCGCCCCTTAAAAATAAGACTTCGTTTCATATACAGATCAATTTTCATAAAGAAATCACAAAGCTCATTTATCATTCTTAAACCTTTACTAAGATTTTTCAAATTAAATGTCACGTTTCCCGTGCTTGTTGAAGCCTCTTCTGCAATCGGCTGTGAATTTAACATCTCCTCCAAGTCGGGTTCAGTTAAATCTTCATCTTGCGATTCAGGCAACTTCTGAATGTCACTTGATTCTATCTGTTGAAATCCATTTCGTCCTAATCCATTCGCGATTTCAGCTACTAGTCCCTTTGACCATGCGTTTACAAAGGATATTTGGTTGGATTCCTACATATTAGAATCATTTTTATCAATGTGTATGTACCGATGTACCGATTAGATCTGCGAATAAAGAAATCTTTAGCCGCAAATATAGGAATTGGGTCGCATTTTCTAAATGCGCGAATAGTGAAAACGCGAATGAAGGAAGCGCGAATAAGGAGCTTTGACTGTAATTATAAAGAAAATTAGTAGAGATCGAACGCTGTTAGAACAACACCGATACATCACGGTTTTATACGGGTTTGCCATATGAGACCGTGACGTATCGGTGTTGTTCTTACAGCGTTCGATCTCTACAGTGGCGTATATTGGCTACAATAAGCGAAGGGCCCCAACTGTTTAACTTAAAAATTTAGTGAAATAATATTGGTAAATAATTAAATTTATTCTTCAAAATTACGTGTTTAAAATGTGGGGGCTCCATAGCCATCCCAAGCAAATAGTACGGGATCTGTATTAGAGGCAACCTTTACTCATCTGCCAACTGGATACAGCCAATCCGATTACACGTTTTCACCCTTGTTGGGGATGGTCAAACCGAATGTAGGCCGTAGACACCCTTGACAGCGAAGCAGTTACCTTAAGAATAACTGTAATCTAATACAGCTGTGTCATGTAGGTGTATTACGCAAAAATTAGTGAAAATTGGCTTCCCATTAGTTCACGGATATGTGAATTTCGAATAAGTTTTTTAGACAATTCCAAGTAGGTGACGTGCAGTACGACTGAAAACGTGATTTAAAAAGAGGGGAAACGCAGTATTTTCATCCAAACTGCAATATAAAAAAATAAATAAAATAATTAAAATTCTTGAGCCTTGTTATACATAATAACAAAAAGGTAGACTTTTTTTGGGCATAGAGGCTAGACTAAGCTTGGTTGCTTCAAAATTATGAGGCCTCCAAATAAATGGATCGGGTCCAGCCAACCCGATTACACCTTGTTGGGGATGGTCACACCTGTCGATACTAAGATTGGTTGGCTTAGAATTTCTTGATGAGATGGCGCTAGCTGCTTTTAATATTCAGCTGTATTATATTACAGTTGTTCTTAAGGTAACTGCTTCGCTGTAAACGGTGTCTATGGCCTACATTCGGAGGCCTAGTAATTTTAAAGCAACCAAACTTAGTAATCATACCTACCAGGATCTTTGATTTTCTTTTCTTTTTATTAAGAAGCCTCTATGACCAAAGAATGTCTACCTTTTTTGTTATTATATATAGCAAGGCTTAAGAATTTTGATTAATTTATATACATATATATATATATATATATATATATATATATATATATATATATATATATATATATATATATATATATATATATATATATATATATATATATATATATATATATATATATATATATATATATATATATGTATTTATTTATTTATTGAAATGTTATAGAAAATAGATATATGTGCATAAAAATAATAATCAGACCAAGTCGTCACAAATAGTCAGCTATGCGCAACCAATTTATTGATATAATTGCACACTCTGAGGTCTGACCATTATTTTTATGCACCTTTTATATATTTCAGTTGCAAGCGGCTGTATATAACTTTAAAAAACTGAATCAATATTTAATTTTTAAAATAAACGTGTTTTTAGATTGGCTTTTGTATAAAAACATAAAATTATGTCGTCGTCCAGAGAGAATTCTGTTTTTATCAAAAAATTATCAATTACATTAACTTTGGTGAAGATTGTGGCGTTCAGTTTTAATCAAATTATTGATCACGTTTTTGTTAGTAGTTGATGGGGTGGGTGATCCATTCGTTAAAAACAGATTAATATAATTTTGAAATCACTATTACTTTTTTCAAATGGCTTTAAGTGACTTAAGGCAGTTAATTTTAATTTTCAGAACTATATCAACGACGCCATTAACATTATCAGGGTATTATTACCACCAGCAACATTTTCCCGTAGCAAGAAGACTGAGTAGGGCGGAAAAACAAATAGAATGGAGACAGCTGGGATGGTAAGATTTGTTTTCGTTTTTCGACCATAGCGGAGTGATTCCGTGAGTCTATCGTGTCGTTTTTTTTTTTGGCGTAGAACCAGGTCAAACCAGTTAGGTTCCTTTGAGTATGTCACCGGGCACATGAAATCGTATTTTACGACATTTTTTTGTGGTCTCGAACTTTTTAAATTAATAAAAAGTGATTTTTTTAAATTAAAATATATATATATATATTTTTTTCCGTTTCCACCGCCATAACTTTAAAACTATGAAAGATACCAAAACATTTTTTGTGTCAAATTAAAGCTCAAACTGTAGCGCTTTTAACCTTATAAACTGTTTGGGCACAATTTGCACTTTCATGCCTTTAAAAATCAGATAAACTAAAAATATATATTTTTTGTATTGAAATTTTCACCAATCGATAAACTTTTTTATTTTTAAAAATATTTTCATACATGCAGCGAAGAAAATATAGCCAATTAATAACAAAAGTTTTTGAAAAAAATTTTTTTTTCCTAGAGCGTATCGTTTGGCAACAGCGATTTTTTTTTCAGACGTAAAAAAGTATTATCGGGACCCAATAGCCCCGCATGCGGATAGCGTGCGTAGTAATACATTAGTAGTGGTGGTTATCGAAATTTAGAGTGTGCTGTATGTATTTAGAATTTTAAAACAATGAAGCGAATTAATTGTAAAAAAATTGTGTATGATGGATACAAATCTGTTTTACAAAGACTTAGAATACAAGGGTTGTTATCATTACTATCAAGTGCTGAAAAAAGGCAGGACAATCTAGCAAAAGAAATTCTGTTATAAAAATGTTATTTTAAATGGCGAAATGAAAATAAAATATTATAAAGACTGTCGTAAATCTTACACAGATTCTCAAAACTATTATCATAATTTGCAATCAGACAGTGGCGCCGGTCCTTCAAATTATTGTGACACTAAACTTAAATGGGATACTTTTAATATTAGGAAAATGTATTTTTTGAAACAATAGTAAAAATAAAGAGAAGAAAAGTTAAATAAAAAATTTGTTTAAACAAGTAATTTAAATATTATTATGTACCTACATAGTATAGTTGGTACCTTTATATTAGTTTATATTTTGTACTAAAACAAAATACGAATTTCAATTTTATCCTTATAAATCATGTTTAGGGTGTTTATTTTTTTACATAGTACTGAATCTTTTTAGGTAGTAGAAAAGCTACCTATCAAAAAAATAATAAAGCTGCCAGGAATAGAAACGACATTAATATGATATCTAAATTACGTGGCTATAAAGATTTATTTGCGTTTGATGAGAAATATCATAAATTATGTTACAGCCACTACATCTCTGAAAGAAACATAAAATAACACGAACCTACCCGAAAATAGTTCGACAATATCTACCTTTTCTGCGAGTATTGGTAGTGATGTTCAGATAGATCTTTTACTTCCCGAAGAAATGTCGAAAATTTAAACTTTATGAAGAGCTACTGCCATAATACGTAGTGCAATGGCTTTATGTCAACCCAAAATTGAATTTCCAACATGTACTTGTGTGAAAGAAGGACTAACATGTTGTAAGGAGTGTAAATTTCGTTCCTGCAATATCATTATTAAATATTTTAAGGCAGAAATGGATTAAATTTACGTAAAATGCTACTAATGAAGCGCCTAAATAACTACTTACATATTACATTTTTGGGTCTGTAAAAAAAAGCTCCTACGGAATTGGACGATTTTTAAATTTGCAATGTAAAATATTCTTTAAGTATTATTATTTAAGGCAAAAAAAATGCGGATGATGTGGTTTTCACCAAGAAAAAGCGCAATAAAAAATTCTAAAAATTGGTCATTATTTGACATTTTATTTTAACTATTTACGATTTACATGTAATAAATTCATGCATCGCTTCAAGACGTTTACAGTGTTACTAAACGGAAATATTATTAATTTATAACAAAAAACTTTGCCGTTACCATAAGGATAATTTTCATTAAATCAAAAATATTTGAATTTCAAGCCAGTTACAAATATAATTAGGGAAAATAAAAAGCCGCTTTAACTAACCAGCACTAATCATGACCGACCAGAACGGCGCATTTATAATAAAAAAACCATTTAACGAGGAAAACCTAACCGGAACTAATCAGAACCATATTATAGTTTGAAAGTTGTTGTTTGTTAGTTCTGGTTAGTTTTTTATATAAAAAACAACCTTCAATAATAACAACTTATTACAAAAAGTCTGGCAACATTGCTTATTCAAGCAGCATTCAGACATGTCAAAGAATAGCATCGTATCATCTCTTTATATGGAAAAAAAAGAATTATATATTCCTGTTTAAAAAAGACGTTTAACGAAGCCCTAGTTTATATTTTATGTATGTACTATATTTCTCAAATTTAATTAAAAGACATAAAGCATCAGCAATTTTTTTTTGCTAAAAATGTTTAAAAAATAATGAAGTTTTGAATGTATAATCAAAAAAATAACGAATCCCGTGGGTGGTTTTCTTTACCAGCAACCATTAAAAAAAGTTTAATAAACCTACTAAATAGGTGGGTAATTAATAACAATGATTGATATTTTTGTATGAGTTTAAAAATCTACCCACATGGTTTGGATATTTAAAATTTTTTCTTTTCTAAACAACTTAAGCAGCTCTTAGATCTGCGTTTAAACCTGTTGATACAACTTTAACTACCTACTACACTTCCACCGGATCGTAAGATCTTTGTAGTCGGCCGGCTCGCTAAGCCAAGCGCGCAAAAATATTACTTTCGCCGTTAAAAAAATATCACTGACTCAATACTATAAAAGGAATCTAAAAATTTTTTGTTTTAAAAACTTTTTTTAAACATTAGCTACAATTTGTACGCAGCATGTATGTATAAATTTTCAAAAATAAACTTTTTTCTCGATTGCCTAAAATGACGCTACTAAAAATAACAATTTTGAGTTTCGTACTATTTTAAAAATTTAACAAAAAAATCAGCTTCAAGTGGGACGTTGTTCGAAGCGCTATTGTGTCTACTTTAATCTAAAAAAAAATTTAACTTGATAGCATGAATATTATTAAAGATATAGCAGGGAGAAGTTAAAATACGTGTTTTATTGAAAACCGTTTTTTTTGGTTTTTCGAAATAAAAAGCTCTCGACCACTAAAAAATGTCGTAAAAAGTGATTTCGTGTACACGATTACCTTATTAAAGAATCCCACTAAGTCTGGTTTGGTTCTACGCCGTTTTTTCTCGATAACTAAGCGACTTTTCTTCCAAATTTTACTCCACTACCAGTAATTATTATTAATGTCCTTTATAAACTCGTTCTTTCAAAAATTACATTTTTTAAAACTTTTTAGATATCGGCTATCAAAGAAAAACATGGTATTACTTATTATACAGGGTTTCCCTTAATAGACTACCTAATTTGATATTAAAATAAATTCTATATAAGATAAGTCAGTACGTTTTTTTATATTATTATCTTCTATGGCTTTTGGGATTTGAATCAACATATTATTAATTGAGTAGGCACCTGTCACAAAACTAGGAAAAATTGATTTTCGTAGAAGGTCATTTTTTTAATAAAGCATCATTAGGTTTGAACACATAATTTAATGTTTAGTTTTAATACTCATGGATTATTAAGTTTAACAACAAGTTTTTTTGCGTGAAAACATAAAGAGTAAATTAATAGAAAAAGATGAAGTAACAGTACATACCGCTAAAAACTCTAAAAGAGTTCTGCAAGAAGTGCCTAATAACCGACTCATTTCACTATTAGGGAATCTAAATTGGCTTTTACGGCCCCCGGACTTAACAGCACCAGACTTTTTTCTGTGAGGCTATTTAAAGTCAAAGGTTTTTGCAACTCGTCCTGAAAACATCCAAGATCTTAAAGTCCGAATTCCTAAAGAGGTCCGGTGAATAGATCAGGTTTTCCTTCATCGTGTCATGAATCATTTCTTGTTAAATCTTGAGAAGCGCATTGAAGTTAATGGCACTTACTTAAAAGACATAATTTTTAAAAGTTTGGATAAGTCGTATGTTATAGTAAATCCCAAAGAGTGAATTGTAATTAAGTATAATAAAATGTTAGTTTTAGTAAGTTTTAACAATTTTATTGAGCAATTAAAATGGGTAGTCTATTATGGGGAACCCTGTGCTTTAAATTTAATATTGTGTAATTTTAAGTTACATGCAGCTAACTACAGTTTTCATTAAAAAAGGGTTTTATTTAAAACTAGGTTTAGTTTTCATGTAAATGAGAACATCTGGTTGAACAGTTGTATTTTGCTACAACACTATTATAATTTTGATAGCATACGAAGGGTCGGTGAACAAAACGATTAATGTCGCAAATAGGTAATTTAAAATAAAGCGTTTTTTTATATTCTATATATCCTAAAAGAACAAAATTAATTAATTTATATATCTTGAGAGTAATAACAACGACGTTTTTTGAATATTTTGAAAAATCAGTGTAATGTTCTTTTTTATGTGGGAAAAACGTTTTACAGTTTGGCTGGTAAAAAGATTACCCTAAACACAACACCTTTATCTTAATAAAACCAAAAGTTCTTAAAGTAAATTTTATGCATACAATTTATATCGTTTTTATTTTTATTGAATGTGTTTTGCTTTTTTTGGCTGTTTTTTGCTTTTTAAACTGTTTTTTTTGTTATTCACGTCGGTACTTCGTAAAAAAATTACATTAGCGCAAATTTATCTCAACTCATGATCATTCTGAAGAGTTTCCAGCGAAAAAATGCCACAAAAGGCTTAGACTATCTCTAAAGCAGACCTAAAAAGATAGCGCATAAACTGCCTTTAGGTTAAAACATTTATCATGCGCATATTCCACAAGGTAAAAAAAACTCGATCCAGAAATACGTGACATTAAAATTTACAGCGTTCGCTCATATTCATAAAATAGTTTTTTTATGTATTTTTATGCATAATGGCGATATTTATACTGGAAATACGGCAACATAAGTTTTTAAAACGCCACTAACTCCATTAATATCTATAAGTCACGACATCTAGATATTGCAAAGGAATGCAAAGTTATGCTTTTGCATGCTGTCATGAAACCATTAGGGGATTTTATTTTGTTTTTTAAGGCATGAATGTGGGTATTCAAGTCTGAAAAATCTCTTAGTTTTTAAGCTAAAGAGATTTATTTTTTTAATTATTAGGCAAAAATATGACAGGTTCGTGAGAAAAATATGGCGTAAGTGGTCAACAGAGCTGTCGGTAATTGAATTAATTGAAAAATCGTATTTAATTACTTCTCAGTAATTGGATTACTTTAATTAAATTACATTTCAGAAAACGTAATTGTATTTGGATTATCTTTTACGAATCCTAAATAATTCAATTACTTAGGAAGTAATTCGATTACTTGTAAAGTAATTGAATTACTTAGAAAGTAATTCAATTACCTAATAAATAATTGAATTACGATGAAAAATTTAATTACCTTTCTTTATGGAAAAACTGCTGGAATTTTGGCCAGCCAGAAAGAGTATCTTGAAACACGGCGGGCCGTTTTGAGTCCGACGAACGCCGCCTCCGCGCCGATTTAGTATTTTGGATTGATGCTTACCGCCACCATTTTTATACTTTTTTTGTGGAAAAATCTGTTGATGTTTGGTGAAAAGAAATTTTTATTTTAAAGTAATTTAATGTTAAACTTGCCGAGAAAGCATTTTAAATAGATTGACGTGCGCGTATGAAGCATATTAGTAAAAATATTTTATTTGTTTAGTGTATCGTGTTTAATATATGTGGTAATTTAAATAAATTTATTGCTAAAATATTGAATTATTTTTGGTTTTAATTGGTAATTGAATTACTTTTAACAAAAATGCTAGTAATTGGTAATCGTAATTTACTACTACTTAGAAGAGTAATTGGTAATTGTAATTGAATTACTTTTTAAAAGTAATTGCGACAGCTCTGTCCTTAACATAGTAACTATGTTAAAATGTGTATCGTTTTATTTTATCCGTAATAGTAGGAGAGCTGGTAAACAATTTTGAGTATGTTCTTTGGGGCACTTTGATAATTTGTGTAAATGTCTTTAAAGAACCCCCAAACCTAAAAGTCAAGGTTTGTTTGAAGGGTAGCTGCCCTCTACCAACACGTGAATTAAAAAAAATTCAAGGGTTGGTAGGGGGTCGCTACTTTTTAGCAAAACCTTGACTTTTATGTTTAGGGGTCTTACAAGGACAATTACACAAATTTTCAAAGTGCCTGAAGAACCTACTTAAAATTGTTCACCAGCACTCGGACTATAGCTTCAGTAGCGCACTTGCTCGGAGCGTTGGTCTGGAAAGGTAAAGGTCAAAAGAAATGTCTATTTATTAATCAATAAAAATAAAGAAATGTTTAGAAATATTTGGAAACAAAACATTTCATTTACCGATTCCAAAGCATATCTTTCAGATTTTGAACTTTTTTAAATGTTTATCTAGAGCCGTTTTACACATACGAAAATTATTTTAGAAGGTATTGCTTTAATTGTCCTAAAAATTTACACAATAATTATTTTGTGTTTTACGCGTTTTATAATTCTAACTAAACGCTATACAAATAGCGAACATCTTTTTTAGTTTAACCAAAGAAAAAGGTATTCGAAAATGCACTTTCAAATTTCAGGAGGTGATTCCTCAATGAAAAATCTAAAAAGTTTTTGTAAATATTGGCCCAAAATTACATAGTTTCCAAGATGCATACATTAAATTTAAAAAATAAATTAAAAATTAAATTTCAATTTGCAGCTATACACCTGAATAACATTAAAAAATGTAGTTTATTAGTTTAAAAAGTCAGTAACGATGTTTACTTTGTGTAAGGTTAGTTGTGGTTAGCTGTGGGACACTGTTGCTGGATTTTACCAGTTTACTGAAAATTCAGTTATGTCATTTCTGAAGTAGCAAGTAGTGGAAATAGAATTTTGAAAATTTGGGATCTAACTTAATTTGAAACGCCAAATTTATTGCAATAAAAGTATGGGGAATATTTTATTAAAAAAAAAATACGTGTAGCTTATAACTGAAGTCATTTAACAGTGTCGAAATAACTGTTCAGTTTCAACTTTTCAAGAATCTTTAGTTACCGAATTTGCGAACGCAGCTCTAAAGGTTTTAAGAATATTTAAGCGTACTTTTTACAATTAACCTAGTATATGTACAAATGAACGTATAATATGTCAATAAAATTACCACTTTAGTTTGTAAAATATACTTACTTGTACCAGGGTCAGATTTAAATTTTGCCGCCCATAGGCTATATGTTTTTGCCGCCCTAATATGTCAATATTTTTTTGGATATCAACGCGAAAAATTTAGCAGAATGTAAACTTTGCTAGTAATTCTTATAAAAATTTAATAAACAAATCTAACAAAAGTAAATCGTACAGAAAATTAAATAAAAATTCTTTAAAACACACAAATTTCATAAAAACAAAATATAAATTAAAATGGTAAAACAAATAAGTCTTTTTTTAAACTATGTATTATTTAATTATATGTAAAACCCTATACTAACATTTTTATTAGAACCTTTTTTTCTGCAAAATCATTAATTATATCATGACAATTTACGATTACATTTTGAAAATTAATCGTAAATTTGCCGCCCTAGACTTCAGCCTACTCAGCCTTAGCGTAAATCCACCCCTGATTAGAACTCTGTACTCTAATTGGTCATTTTTTTTAATTATTTGGCTGGTATACATCGTTCTGGGGTTTAAAAATGCTTGTATTCTTTAACAAATTTATAAAGCAACTTAGACTTTAGATCCCACTCTTTATAACAGTATGAAAACTTGATAAAAAACTTAACATCTATTACAACTTTTTGGTATTTAGCAAGTCAGTTTATTAACAGAAAACTGTAAAATAAACTATTTTTATCTTAAACTTTCAGCGACGCTTTAGCGACTACCCTGTCTGCCCTTTACGGGAAACTTCTGGTTGTCATGGGCACAGCGTTTCCAATGGCAGAAGTTATATCCACGTACATCCCTCCATCATTCTACGAGGCCTATTACTTGTACCTGTATATTGGAAGCATGTTTTTCCTACTTTATATGTACATAGTATTGCTAAGGGATAAAAGAAAGATGAAAAAGCGGAACAGGGAGAAGGCGAGTTGTAGTAAGTAAAATTACTGTAGTTCTAATATATATTTTTTTGTTTTTAAAATAAATTATACAGGATGTAAAAAGTATTATGTTATAGTTATTAAGGTATCAAGGGTATTATAAGGATAATAACGCTTGAGGTCGATGGTGTGTGATATACGTTGACCGAAAGCGTTATTATCCTTAATACCCGTGGTGCCTTCAACGTTTAATGTCCGACTAAATATTCTTTATATGAGAAAAATTTTAATTAATTTTGAATGTATTAGTTTAAACCAAATCAAGTACTAGCATTTACCTGAAAAAATTGTCGAAACGTAATTGTGGTAACCATGGTTGTAAGTTATTTGTCAATAAGACAGCACATAAAGAATAATTTTGCGATTGAGGCATAAAAATGTCCGAAGTAGTGGAAAATACCCAACTCCCTCAAGATATTTTAGTGAAAGCTGCTAAAGCTGAGCATGCGCTTGTGCCAGAAAAAACTAGGCGGATTTATGAGAAAAAATATTTCCATTTTGATGCCTGGCTGACGGAACACTGCGTGGACCGTGTGGACAAAACCGTTTTGATGGCTTATTTTCAAGATTTGTCAGAGTCATATTCTCCAACAAAGGACAAAGCTTTCAATGTTACGTAAATAATTAAAAGTTCATAAGAAGATAAGAAGTAATGAAAAGTTGATTTCTCTGCAACAGTTCCTAAAGCAGCTTGGGAGAAATTATAAGCCTAAAAAGTCGAAGGTTCTGACTCGCGAACAAGTTATAACTTTTTTGAAAGAAGCGTCGACTGAAAAATATTTGGCAGATAAAGTTGCATTAGTGATAGGTGTATTCGGAGCTTGTAGAAGAGACAAGCTTGTGCAAATGAAGTTTTCCGATGTGCGTGATATGGGTCAGCATATATTTATTGACATTCCACAAAGTAAAAATGGGCAAGCAAGGAGCTTTTTGGTTATTGATGACAGTGAAATGTGCGCAACAAAGTTAATTCGGGACTATGTGTCTTTGCGACCTAAAAGTGCACCTATTGATAGGTTTTTTTGTGCTATCGTGATGAACGATGTACTGTGCAGCCTATAGGTAAAAATACATTTGGAAATATACCCTTTAAGATTGCTACATATTTGGGTTTACCTGATGCTAAGGTGTACACAGGTCATTGTTTAAGACGTACAGCGGCAACAATTCATTCTGATGCTGGAGGTAGTTCCGAGAGCTTAATGAGGTTAGGAGGCTGGAAAAGTTCTTCGGTAGCACGAGGGTACGTGGTTGATAGTGAAAGCTCCAAATTGGCTAATGCTTCCCTTGTAGTTGGGAAAAGTATTACTTCAAGTATTACAGCAACTGCGGTGGGGTATGGAAATGTGGAATTTTCCGGTCAGTTTGAAAGTACGTTTTACTTTAAAAAATAATTTTTATTATGTTAAGTATATTGTGTAAGTATGTTTGTATTTTCGTAATAAATGCTTAAATGAAGTAAGATAATTGTCTAATGGGCAACCGATTTTGACCAAATTTATAGGGGGTGCACTGATCCGAATTTGAAAAAAATTGGGGAACGTTGTTTTCGAGATACCATCATAAAACCCTTGGAAAATCAAACTAACCTCATTTACAATATATTTCCCGTTTTTTGTAAAATTTTTTGATTTTTACACTAAAGTGGCACACAATATTTATAAAACACCTTTAAAAACTTTTTTGTTTATTTTACACCTTTTTCTTCATTAAATTTCATATCACTTTCAAACGGGCGGCCATGTTGTATATATTGTATACCTGGTTGCAGGTTTGAAAGTGAATTTTTCAATTAAATGAAAAATAGGTATAAATAATATAAAACAAGTTTTTAAAAGGTGTTTTTTAAACATTGTGTCCAATTTAGTGTAAAAATCAAAGTCTGAAAAAGAGGAGGAATAGGTAAATGAAAATTTGATTTTCAATTTTTAGATGGATATCTCGAAAACGAAACTTTCCCCAAAGTTTTCATACGTGATCAGCGCCCAAACCCTATACCAATTTGTCAAAATCGGAGTTGGCCATTTTCTAGACAATTACAAGATAATTTATTGTTTATTTATTGGTAAATTTGTAGGCCCTAGGTAATATTTCGTATTTACTGACTTTAAAAAATATTATTATTTTCAAATAATTCTCGGACATTAGGATTTTAATACCATAGTGGAGTTTTTAATCAGTCAACGAGTTTTTTAAATATGTGTCAAAATCTGACAGATTTTTGTCTAAACGATATCAAAGTTACAAATTTGGTAGAATATTTCTGAAAAGTTAAAATTGAATTTGCTTAAACGCTTACGGTAGATTCATTGCCTAATAAAAAACTAAGATTTTAAATCTTTAGTCTCATAAATAATAATTTAATAATAATGTTTTCCTCAGTTAAAAATTAAAAAAACTATTGGCAACAGCGCTACCTGTAGCATGGAGTCTGTCAAGTCGTGGTATTTTTCTCCGTTTTTTACTCGTATTACATGATTTGCAGTTCAAATCGGGAATCTGCCGATATGTGATTAATTTACGGCGAGGCAAACCAAAATGCTAATAAGGCAGCTCAAATTTACCGTAAAAAATTTCCATAACGGCTATTTAGAGAAGGAGAGTGTTAAAAGTCGGAAACTGGTTGTCGAAGTAGGTTGGTAGAAACTAGAGGACGACATTCAATTTACTTAAACTCAAATATAGCTGTTTTTTTTTTATAATTAGAAACTTTCAAGCAAAAAAACGGTGCTGTTTTAAAACATAATAATGTGTGTTCTTGAAATGGATATTCAGCCTAATTTTGTGGTAAGTATAATTATTTTTTAATTACAAATAAAAACCCCAAATAAATTAAAAAAAGTCATTTTTACACAGGAGGACTGGTACATAAGAGCCGCGGAGCTGCATACCGTTCATAAAAAAAATAGAAAATGCCAGTAATAGTTTATTGTTTTTTACTTTAATTTATTTCCAAATTAAATATTAAAATAAATTGTAAAAAGTATTTTTATTATTTTCTATTTTTTTTGGAGGTTCTGCAGCTCTTATGCACAGCCGCATTTATGTAAATAAACATCTCTTTAAAAAAGTGTAAATATGTAAAACCTCGCAAAAAACGTTTGACTTTCGACGCGATATGATGAAGCATGCGCGGTGTTGCGAAACTTTGAAAAGCCATATTTCGAAAAGACTTTACTTTTATGCGTTTTGGGCTTGTTTTGAGCTCCACTATCGCCCATTAAAATCGTGAGGGTCATACTTTTTACACCCTGTATATACAGGACTAAATTTTTAAATAAAAATAATTTAGTATCTCAAAAGGTATGTCCATTTTTAATACATTCGCTCATGTCAGTTTCAAATTTATATTGCGTATTTTTTACTAAAACCAGTATACCCAAGGTTCTCAAAGGTGTTCCCCTTACCCCCTATAACATTTTTATTTTTTAAGATAAAAAAAAATAAATTTGGTATTTGACATAAGTATGCATTGTTCGACTTCCAGCATATTTTTCCTTGTTTTGACAGAATTTGACATTCTGTATAAAATGACGCCTCATGTAAGTTTTTACCATTGTCGCTTTAAAATAGTTCATTTAAATGTTAATCTAGAGTGCCATGACTAAGTAAAACGGTTAATTTGAAATCAAGTTGCCATGAGAACAGCTTCTCTGGACGCTATAAAAGTTTGCAAAATCCTATATATCCTTGGTAGTTACCTTTCCTTTAAATGAAACGAGGGTGGTTTTTGTTCCAAATAATTTAGTATCATATAGCCGGTAAAAAACGCCAAATAAATTAATTATTCTATTTTAAAATGGTATAAATATTATTTGACACCTTCATTAGATGCTATAAAAACAAAAGATTTATTATTAAATTTATTTTTTCACAGCTACTTGATTTAAAATTAACAGTTTTAACGTATTCATGGAGTTTTAAAATTGAAATGTTTTAAAACGGTAGTGTCAAAAAATTAGATACAAGGTGTCGTATCCTATATCATAAAGAAAATATAGCGGTGGTTCCATTTAAAATGTGAAAGTACTTGTTATTTCCGGTCATACCTACCCGAAGTGATATAAAACAAGACCTACAAAATTTATTTTTTTTATCTTAAAAAATAAAAATATTATAGGGGGAACCACCTTTAAGAAACACCCGTTATAACGTAGTGTTTTTTAAATAAAAATAATATTTTTTATATATACATTTAAAATAACTGTGTTTGGCTAATTTAAAGTATTATGTTCCATATTAACTTTTCTATGTTTTCGAGATAAGAATAAATAACAATCAGACCCTTAAATAAGATTACAAAACACTTTTCTTTTATGTCAAATTTTTTATTTTAACTTTAACATTGCTAGTAACTATAGAGCTAAAATTATAATTTTTTAACTACCAAATTGTACATTTCTTGTCGGGGTTCATCGGACTATTTTTAGGGCAATTGAACTCTTTCGCGAAATCTTCTGAATTGCTAAGCACCCCTATTATTCTGAAAATCCCCGGCGAATGAACGGAAGTTTTCATTCTGTTTTTGGCCTCTTCTATTCTCTGTTGGCCGCACCAGACTTGAGCAAAATTTAGGAAGAAAAGCTGTTTACCCGTAAGATTTAAACCTAAAAAGTACTTTTGTTACTTTATACAAAAGAAGGATTTTAAAGGAGTTTGGGTAAACGTATAAAATATCGTCGAGTTAATGATGTGGTTATTAAGAATATACAGGAATAGAAATAGGCATGGAAATAATATTTCTCTAACATTGTAAAAAAATGCAATAAAATACAGAGTAATTCAACAAAGACTGACCAGAAACCTGTTTGCGCTTTTCGTCTTATTAAAAAAAAGTTTATTAACTATCTGTATGTAAAATCCTGAAAAACACTTAAGAAATTGATTTAAAATGAAACATAATAGATACGATATAAAGAACCTTGCACAATCCTTATGGACATTGGATCTCGCCCAAATTTCATGAAAATTTTGCAAAGAACTAGCTTTTAACATGCTTGTCTTAACGGGCACAACCACCCAATCCTCACCTCAGAACCTCCACGGTACTCCCAAGCAGCCAAAGTGCAACATATCACCATACCTTAAACTTTTTTAAAGCGTTTTCTTTCACTGTCGACCCCTGTCCCCAACCCCTTTCTACACCCTCTCCCTACCTTATCCCAGAACACCTTCTCCTCTACCGCAAGCTTACCCAAAGCCCCCAACGGGCACTTTCATGGGTATCGATGTCTATCTATTTTTGCCAATCTTTGAAGAGTTTGTTTTCACTGCCCACCCCTTTCCGAAATTCTACCTTCATCCTATCACACCACACCTCACTTAGACCCTCCGACACCCTTCCCCCCCACGAAGCTTTCAACATACACTTTTATGGGTACCGATTATGTAACCTCTTTCAGTGCCATTTCTTTCTCTTACAAACATTTCCGGGGAAGTATCCTGGTTCACTACCCTTTATCCTCATCTTGTTGTTCTCTACCTCTCCCACATGCAAAGTATACTCTACAGGAACTCCCAACGTACTATTTTTTGTGGTATCGATTGTAACTGTTGCTGTTGGCTTTAAAGGAAAAGGGCTTGGGAGGTTGATAAGATCAGACTACAATCTAGAACGAAGTTGGGAAAAAAGGTGGTCAGTAAGAGCAAATGCTTTAAAGATTAACAGAAACATCTATACCCATGATAGGGGGTTTGTAAGCTGGAGGGTCTGAGGGAGTAAAGAGAAAGGGTAGGAGAGAAAGTAAGATTTAAAAGTAAAATTAAGTTTTAAAGGAGTTTAATAAAAGCAGTTAAAAAATCAATACGCTTGAAAGTATGTGGTGGTGACTTTGGGAGATGTGATGAGATGAGGTAAGGGAAAAGTGTAGAAAGGATAAGGGACAGGGGTTAACAGTGAAAAAAGTTTAATGTACGTGTAATATTGATACAATAAAATTAATACCGTGAAAGTGTACTTTGACGGTTTGGGCGGGCCATGGCGAGACTCTGGTAGGGTTTGGGTGATTGTGCCATTTAGATTTTTGATCAGCATGTTTAAAACAACCTCCCTGTAGTATGTATTTTGAATTAAATAAGACCTTTAGAAAAATTTAATGTAAATATTTTTGATGAATTTTTAAGAAAAAAAAATTTCTTGTTAATTAATTAACTATGACAATCATTATTGTAAACTGTATTTTGTTTTAATTGTTATTGGAACTTGTTAATTTAGCATGACACTTATTTTCATACACTCATCAATTGCTTTATTTTGCAACGAAATCCTTTTTATAGAAAAAAAGACCCTTTTAAAAACGAGCCAGTATATAAGGTTTCTCACTAAGAAAATGTGAATTTTATCTGGTGTTTTTTTTTGTTTCATTCTAAACCCATTTCTTAAACATTCCTTTAGATTCTGTGAAAAAAATACACAAGATTGCCATTTCACATTCTTTTTAATTGGAGAAAAGCTACAAATATGGTTGTTTAATGTTCGTTGAATGACCCTGTACATGTCAATATCCATGGTTGCTTAAAAAATTCCGTGAATCGTGTTAACTCAGGATAAGTAACCCCAAAATTTGTTAAAAGGAAAATTATTCTTTTGTCAAGCAACGCCCCAAAATAACCCAGCCGTAAGAGTGAGATAAACAAGTTAACGTGTTATCTTTGATCTTTGTATATAGTGTTCGCATAATGTAATTTATCTTTTCTAACACGTCTGGGTTAGTTTAATACTGAAACTTTACGAAGTCAACTGATATTCAGATTAAAAATGTAAATTAAGTGAAAAAATACAGTTTATTAAAAAGAACCATAATGGGATTAATTTTTTACTTACCTGGCAAACTTTCATCAACATTCGGGTTTTCTGCAAGCCATGTTTGATAAGCTCTAAAAGATTCTTTTATACCGCCATTGTCTGCTATATTTTCCCCCTGAGTCAAATAACCATCTAAAGGTACTTTTATTTGTGGTAATATGTACTGACTGAAATTTGTATTGCATGTTTTTATTACAAGTGTATTTTTTAGTAAACAATTAAACTACCTATACTGGTCAATCATACACTGAGCTTTTTCATAAAAATTTTTGATCGAGGTTTCTCTCCACCACATCATTAAATTACCTTGTTGATCAAAAGACGTCCTTAAATAAAAGAGTAAAAGATGACATTTTTAAATAAATTATAACAAAGAGTTTTTCTAAAGGATTAAATCATTTTTTAAATTTATTACAAATAATTAAACCATGGGTTGAAAAACCAATTTTTTTAAATATCACAAGAGTAAATTAAATAAATATTATAAATGTTTTATTTATACCTTTAAGCTGAATAAAAGTTATATAGCTATACATTACAAAATTATTTAATGATTTTTAAATATTTGAAGTTTACAATTTTTCCCCAAAGAATTAAAAAAAATAAAATAAACACAATATCTTTACTTTGTAACGAAATTTTTCTGCACGATAATAATTTCCTGGCAAATTTTTTTAAAAATTTAATTTGGAGGATGTATTTTAAATCTACTTTTAATGCCATACATTTAAGTTTAAAAACCAAACTTTCTTTTAAAATTAAAATTTTAAACCATTTTTGGGGATCAGATTGTCAAAAAAATTTTTGAATATTGAATAAAAAAATATATACTTAATACCTTTTTATATATTGAATATTTTATTAATATTTTTATTAGGAAGAATATATACATCTATTATTAATTTATATAAAAAACCCCGAACCCCTTTTAACCTTAAATTGACCAAGTTTGATTACACAAAGTAATTTTTCTTTTAAAAACTTTGAAAAATTTAATTAACTTTAAAATAAAACAAATTAAAGGAAATAAGAATTACTCAACAAATAAAATTATGGTTAATAGTTTATTGAATATTCTATTCACAATTACGCCAACGAATTAAAAAAATAATTAAGAACTGGTATATTTGTACTAATGTACCAATATTTTGCAGATAATAATACCTAGTCAGATGTTTAAAAATAAATAAAAGAGATAAATATTTATTATACTTCCAATGGTATGCCTTACACGTTTAAGAATAAACTATTCAAACACAATAATTTTATATTTTATGTAAAAAAAATCTTAATGTGAGTGATCAGAGCTGTCAAAGCTTAAAGTACTTGAAGTATTTTTCTAAGTACTTGAAGTAAAAAGTATTTAAGTTAAAAGAAGTACTTAAAGTAAAAAAGAAACCAATCAATTTCGCCAATTTATTCACGTTTGATAATTGCGCAAACAGGTTAAAACAAGAAGATCATCCTACCTTTGCTGACTCTGATATTAGCTCTCAATTCAATTGTTAACATCACCAAGAATGGTAAAATTACATTTTTTAAAAATACATTTAATATTAAAAAAACATTAAAATATTGTATAAATACTAGTTTAAAATTTTTAATTTTCTTTCTTTCTTTCTAAAAAATACCTGTATTTAAAATTTTATTTCACAATCATTATCTTGCCACTTTCTTCTCTTCAAGCTCTTCTACTAGCTTTATTACTATTTTTTTTAATATGGAGCCAACTTGTATAAATTAATTATTATAATACTTAAAGGTTTATGATTTTTTGCTGTTAGGGAGAAAAGAAAAATGATGATTTATTAAAAGGGTAAACCTGCAGAAAATATTGGGGTAATCACTATTTTTGGAAGGTCATAAGGTTTTAAAATATAAAATAAAAAATGCATTCGGACCGAATTAAAAAATTATATTGAACCTCCAAACTCGAAAAATTTTTCAAAAAAATAATTTTGCTAAAAATCTCAATACATACATCACAATAACAGACTTTACAGGTAAGATAAATCGTTAAATTGATATATTTTAACTTGACGTTATTAAAAAAAATGCTAGACAAGTAAACTACTTTTACTTCCAGAACTTTTATTTACTTCAAGTACTTCTTTAATTTGTTTAAATCATTAACTTGGTACTTGTACTTGAAGTACTATTTAGAAGTACTTTGACAGCTCTGTGAATGATCAATGTTTTTTTCTATTATTATTATTATTATTATTATTTTCTATTATATTAGGTAACAATAAAATATTTGCTTTGAAGTAAATTAGGCTGCTGACGGATCTGTTTTCAAAATTGGGATAAAATATTATATTTTTCTAGTACTTTTTTTTAAAACTAAAGTACTAGTTACTAGAGTAGTAGTAAAAACAAAGTTTGACTTATTCGACGGTTTGACAGTGTCAGATAGTCAGATTTCATTGAGCTACTAAGAAATATTAACAATTACATTCAGCAAAAAAAAAGTATTTTATTTTAAAGAACATTTTTAAACTTAATAAAATATCGATTATTTGCAATTTTTTTCTTATTTAATTTTTTCCTAATGCAGGTTTTAATTAAGAACTTACTACATCAGGAAAAGTAAATATAGATTTTATAAGCATTTTTTTTTTAAATTAAACCACCTTTTAAGAGTTGTTTTTTACTGTAAAAAGAGACATTTCCAAGAAAAGTATTTTATTTATTAAAATTTAAACTTTTCCTAGTTTGGGCCTTACCTCAAATAATACATTTTTCAATCATCATATAGAAATTGTTAATATTTATTTGACTTTTCTGTACGGGTGGCCAAATAAGAAAGGACGCCGGCTGTATCTCAGAAAATGTTTATCGCACAGCGTTGGGGAAAATATTTAAAGAAAAAGTGGTCAAGGGAAATAGACGGAAATTATTTTTAAGTTTCTAAAATGGCCGCTAGGGGGCGTAACCTCAATCTTGAATCTAAAAAGTCATGTTTCAGTAATTTTTTCTATATTAACCTAACAAAAAATACCAGATTTTTACAGTCGAGCATAATTTAAACGTTTTTTGTTCTACAATTTTTGCGGTATCTCTAAAAATAAAGTGGTGAAGGGTATTTAAAGGTTTCCGTAAACACACTGTATCTTTAAAACGGCTAAGCCGATTTTAACAAGCTTAGGCTTGTTGACAGGAGCTATTTTTGGGCTATAAATGTTATAATATTTTAAATATTGTTAGTTTCACATGTCTCCGCTAGAGGGCTTTTTTCAACATTCCGAAAGAAATGGTTAATTTTCTCAAAAAAATTAAATGCATTGGTATATTTTTTTATATATAAAAAAGTAGCTAAATAATGTCTAAACAAGCTCGCTAAACCGTATCTGAATATCTTGTTACTCACCTTGGCCAAAGAAAATTTTATACGTCAATTTCTTAAAAACTATAAAACCTACAAGAAATTTTATAGGACATTAATTTATGTATTTTTACAAAAGCTTTAATTTAGGTTATTTAATCTTTTCGTCTAAATGCAATACTTTACGACTTATAATAAAAAAATCGAATTCGGGGGTATACCTTAAAAAAATCTTGAAAATTCAATTTATTGATTATAACTCCTAAATTATTGCATTTAGGCAACAAAATTAACCTAAATTAAAGGTTTCCTAAAAATACATAATTTATGTCATATAAAATTTCTTGTAGCTTTTATAGTTTTTGAGATATTGACGCATAAAATTGTCTTTTTTCTAAATTTTAGGCAAGGAACAAGATATCGAGATATGGTTTTCGCGAGCTTATTTAAGCATCTTTTAGCTACTTGTTTATGAAAAAAATTACCAATGCATTTAATTTTTTAGGAAAATTACCATTTCTGTCGAAAAAAGCCCTCCAGCGGTGACATGTGAAACTAACAAAACTTTAAATATAATAACATTTATAGCCCAAGAATAGCTCTTTTTAACTATCCTAAGCTTGTTAAAATCGGCTTAGCCGTTTTGAAGATACAGAGTGTTTTTTACGAAAACCTCTAAATACCCTCCGCCACTTTATTTTTAGAGATACAGCAAAGATTGTTGAAGAAAAAAGGTTCAAATTATGCTCGACTTTAAAGATCAGGTATTTTTTTGTTAGGTTAATATAGCAAAATTCACAGAACCATTACTTTTTTAGATTTAAGATTCTAGTTACGCCCCCTAGCGGCACTTTCAGAAACTTAAAAATAATTTCCCAGCTATTTCTCTTGACCACTTTAACTAAAAACATTTTTTCCCCAACGCTGTGCCATAAACATTTTTTACCGGCGTCTTTTCTTATTTGGACACCCGGTACTTAATATTGATTTTTAGATTATAAATACCTTTGTCATCAAACCCATGAGTTATTTCGTGACCAATAACTATGCCTATACCTCCAAAGTTTAAGGCTTTTGGAAAATATTTATGATAAAATGGTGGCTGTAGAATTCCTGCAAAAGAATTATAACACATAACATTTTTTTCCTCTATTTAGCAAAATGAGCGGTAACCTGCCGGAAACATTATTTGGTTCTTATTTCTACTGTAATAGGCATTAACAACAGCCGGTGAAGTACTCCATAGGGTTCTGTTTACTTCTGATCCCAGTCTCTTTTGTTCAACCCTACTTAAGTGCCGTAATATACTTAAAACACTTTCAAAAAAATATTCCGGGTGTATTTCCACATCGTAGTATCGCATCGAAAGTTCTAGAAATAAGTTGGGAAGAAACGAAGATAAAAAAAAATAAAAATCAGTAGAATATTCCATATACCTGTCGAATTTAGGACGAAATCAGGAAATCCAATTTTCAAATCCATGTTATCAATTTTCATCCTGGCATATTGTTTAGTATGTGCATCTAACCATGAATTTTCTTTTAGTATGTTTTTAAATGATTCCATGAGTGCTTGAGGTCATCTGAATAGTGTCATTTTTACTTGTTTGGTCAAAATATTTTTTAACAAAAAGTGCACCAATGGCCATGCCCATGTGGGTATTAACTTGAGTTATACAAAACTGCCATCTTGGTGGCTGCTTCTCTCGTCCATAGAGTATAAAATTAAAACGTTGTTTGATTTCAAGAAATCTAGAATCTACAAAAAATTATTGTGTTTTTTTTGTATGTGGTTAATATTTTCAATAGTTTTCACGATATTTAGGTACGGGTGTAGAATGATGATTTACATTAGTTTTGCATATTCAAAATTAGGGAGATAGGAAGTATTACAGAAATAACGATGTTTTCCGGACAAAATAATTGGCAAACAGAAATCGAGGAATATTAAGTTGAACCTTAAACAAACAGACCAAATAAATGTGTTGTATTTTTCGGGCAATAATTTCTTTAAGTGAAATAGAGTAGGTCGAAAATACACCACCAAATTTTTGGATAAAATATAGTCAGTGAAATCTAAAAGAACTTAAATGATTTAGGATTCTAAAACAGCCGTGCTGAAATAAATATTTATAATTAAAATTCTATTTTAGCATATCGGCAAATAACTAAAAATAACAGAATTGCTTTTAATAAATTAAAGATATAAAATATGCGTATATATTCCTGGCAGCTTTTTAATAGAATTTTCGTTTGTTTGATGTATCACATTTGCTTGGAACAATTTATTTTATATATAATTTTATTGCTAAAATCTATATACCGGATGATTCTCTGAGGAGGTTCCCTCCTATAACATCTTTGTTTTTCAAGGAAAACAAATTTTAGTACATTAGTATTTGACATAAATATGCATCGTCTGAACAATGCACTTAGTTTGTATTACTCTTGGCTCGGCCGGAAATAACTAGTTTTTTTTAATTTTAAATGGGACCACCAGTATATTTTCTTTTATTTTGATAGGATATATCATTCTAAATACAATGACGCCTTATATGTCATTTTTTGTGTCAAGAAAGAGACATATGAGGTGTCATTGTATTAAGAAGGTCATATCATATCAAAATAAAAGAAAATAGACCGGTGGTGCCATTTCAAATTTAAAACTCTTGTCATTTCTTGTCAAACCGAAAGTGGTACCAAACAACTGAATAGGCTAAACAATACAGATTTATGTATACTATTAATATATAAAATTTTTTTTTATCTTTAAAAATACAAATATTACAAGGGAACCACCCCTGAGAAACACTTGGTTTATAAAAGCCAAAGGTTCATGCATTTAGACATTTATACATTTTATACATTTATACACATACGAAATCTCGAAAACTACTCCATTTATGAAGATGAATTTGGCATGGAGGGAGATTATGTATAGTAGACGTCAGCCAAGAAAATATTTGAGATACTCCCCTTTTAAAGGGGAAAATGAAGGCCAAAAATTTATTTAGAATTTCGTTATTTCTGGAGTGTTCTGTTTTAAGGTTTTTGGAATAACATCCCTCGATGTGAATAAAAGTTTGTATAGAAAACTCGTCATTTTTAAAGTTGTAAATATGAAAGTTGGTATTTAGGATTCTAATAACCCAGAAAAATAAAAGATGCTCAGCTTTTAAAACTCCCCCCCCGGTAAAATGGGGGGTGAATATTTGCATGAAACTTCATCATTTTTGGACTACAAAATTTGGTATATAGGCTATTGATGACGATTAAAAATGATCTGTTTTAACCTTTTTGGAATTACATACCTTGGGGGTTTGAACGGGGATGAAAGTTTATAGAGAAAAACCGTCATTCTGCGTACCCAGAAACATAAAAAGTGGTGGTATTTTTGAAACTTCATGCAAACTCTTAAAAAAGCAAATAGTATGATATATTTCATAAGAAGGGCAGTTCAGAAAACCAGTGTAAAATCATTAAGTGTGCAAATCTCACATCTGAGCCATTTTGTTACCAAATATCATGTTGTCTTATGAAGAATGATTGCAAATATTTAAGCTACCAACAATAAGAGAATGATTAAATTTTTAAATGCTCACTACTTAACAGACCTCAAAATTTATTTAATAAACCATTGGTAACTTACGAGGACAGCCTAGATAAAAAATGTTATGCCAAGCTACCAAGAAAATGCATGTATCCATGAAAAGCATTTAGTGAAGTAACTACGGACTCAACAAGTTCATTAACAGAATGGATAAAGATTTAAGAACGATTAATATAACATTTTTGCATTATTTTAAACTTTAACTATATTACTGTATTTATTTAAATATAATAAAATTTTTAAAAATGATCCTTAAAAACAAACTCTAGAAAGTATCCGGTTTTCAGCCGATTACCACTGTTAATAGATAATAAATAATAAAATAATAATAATATGTTTATGTGGATGTATTATTTTATAGTGAAGTTTTAAATCAAAATGGGTTTTGAATTATTACCGAAAAAAAGATAGTATCATATTTTATAAAAATTTTGTAAAAAGTACTTATTACTACTAAATATAGTGACTTATTTTTCATGATATAATCTGTGAATATTTTTAATCATTTAATTTATTCAGATATATTCTTGCATATTGACAACGGTAGAAATGCATAGTGAATTATTTAAAATTCTTACCTAAATTATTAAGTCTGTGACGGACAAATCTCCAAATCAAATAATTTTGAAGGATTTTGTGATCAGTATTACTTAACAAATATACCAATTCCAAAAAATATTTTACACAATACACTGCAACAGGCGTTCGAAGACTAACTTTTGTGCCTGAAAAAAATTAACACGTAGTGTTGTTTTATGCAATTTATTGTTTTTGGTCTTGGCTTTAGATATGGCTGCAGGCAATGCACCATTTTTTAAAAGACTTGTATACTAAACCCGTACAACCATGCTACCTGCAGTCATAAATACCACTTGCAGTGTTGCTTTCAGCATTCGCAGCCCAATTTTTAATCATAATTTTTATTGCGTCCCCCATACAGTAAAATGTATACAACATTAATGCATTTTGATTTTCTTGGCTCGAAACCTACACTATGACCTTGTCCTCTTCCGGACGGGTGTATTGTATACGACACAGCGTAAAATATACCTTAAAGGTTGGCTGTAGCGTCCGCGTTACAGCAATGAAAGACATCTAGCATTTTTCTAGAAGAGGAAAACAAACCAGAAGCCGAGAATTTTCCCAATAGTTCATTGGCGATGAAATGGAGCTACTTGGTCGACATATTCGAGAAATTAAATAACTTGAATCTTCCACTCCAAGGATCAAATACACATATATTGGATACGGGTGATAAAGTTAATGCTTTTTGTAAAAAATTGAAATTTTGGAGCAGAAATATAAAACAAAAAACCTTACAATTTTTACAAATGTGGATAATTGTGTTAAACTTACAAGGCTGGAAAACAAAATGTAAAAGTTGTTTTTTAACCATTGAAAATCATTTAGTCATGCTGGCAAAGAATTTTAAAAAGTATTTTTTGCTGACGACAAACTGATGGCAAGTTACGAGTGGGTTAGGGATCCATTTCAGAAAATTCCCGAAGGACTTTCAATTGCCAAGGAAGAAAACTTTATAGACTTAACGATAAGTGGCGAAACCAAAAGACAGTTTGGTAATAAAACACTCTTTGATTTTTGACAGGAGTAGATGATAGGTTTTCTGCACTAAAAACAAGTGCATTTTGCATTCTATCACGATTTTCAGCATCCTACCTTGGTAGACTGGATTTTCTGCGGTGGCTTCTTTGAAACAAAATATAGATCCCAGCTAAATATAAAAAAGAACTATGAGTGTCTATTTCTAATATTCAGCCTTTCTTTGAAAAACCGCTCTGCAAGATAGGCCCAAGGAAGTCACTAATAAATAATTGTTAAAATTGTTTTTAATTTAGTAACCTTTATTTAACAAGGTTTTGATTTAGTAAGTTGTTTTAATTTAATAAGTTAATTATTAAATATTATGTCGAAATGTATTTTGTTTTGTATGTGAATGTGTAATTTCCTTTCAGTCAGTTAATCAATTTTTTAAAATAATATTTTCTCTTGGATATGCTTGCGCCCTTTTACTTGCTCCCCCTAGAGGGGCGTGCCCCACAGATTGAGAATCGCTGGCTATTGCTTACACTTGTAAATTACCTAAGACTATATTAAAATAGGTTTCCCAATCATACTGAGGGAAATACAGGGTCATCGAAGACAAATCAGTCTTAAGATAAATATCTGATATATTTCTTCTTTCTTCTGACGATGCCATTATTTGGGCAAGCATAGTTTCAAAATCTACCAAATCATCAACATCACTTTCAATATCCTTCAAATTTGCTCCAAGAAGTTGTGCTGTGCCCATATTAATATTTTATATGCCCGAACGTACTTTATATTTTTGGGATCCAGAAAATATTCCCTTGTTGGCAATCCCAAAGTTGTTTGATCTAGGTGTACTATGTACTGGTTCGCATTTTTCATATCAGGACCAATCCATTGCGATATAATCACGTCATTATTTAGTAAGCGGAGTCTAAAATAATAAAACAGCAGTTTTACATTATTACCTTAATTCAATATAACTTTTAATTGCTCCAAGAGGAATTTAATATAGGAAGCTAGCAGTAACAACTAAACTTCATCTTAATTTGGCAACGATGTGTGTTTTTATACGAGGTAATTCGTAACAATGTACTTAACCTCGCTAAAAGTTTGAACAGATTAAATCTCTTTTCCGACCATTCTTTGGATAACATTGGCCAACCTCCTAACTTGTCCAATATGTCAAATAACGGCTTGCTGCCTCTTTTTAATATAGCCTCTTCGTTCATACACGACTGGTAGAAATATTTAGCCTTTATCGTCGCGTCCACTGTTACATTGGGGATATTTTTTGTACTAAATAAATGACTTAGAAGTGGTTTGTTTAAATTTGGAGGATCTTTTGGTAAATCTGTCTTGTTTTTTAAAATTTCATTTAGAACAAGATCTAGATTTTCCCTTATTATTTCAAAGGTATCGTATGTTGAACGATCCGGTGGAATTGTAAAATAGTTCTTCCAATTACCGCAGGCGTAACCGTAAAAATCGGTGCATGGATCAACTTCACGATTCATATATTTTTGCATAATTTTACCTAAAATCGAAATATATTTCATTAGCTATATTTTGCGAAATATAACAAAATTTTAAAAGATTTTAGACACTTCAAAAAAATATATAATTTTATTATTTAAAAACTAAGTCATCATTCTTACTTTGTAATATTCTTATTTCCTCTTTACTCTTTTGGTCATGCCAAAATATCTGCTGCTCCTCTTTACCATCTATATTATTACATTTTTCTTTACTCACAGTTTCATTGTTAAATTCTTCGTCAGTAGCACTTTTAGTGATATTAACTAATACCACTAGAATAGACTTATCTTCTTCATATTCATCGCTACTAATATCGGTTTTATTTTTTGTATCCGGTTCCGACAAAAATGTTTTATTTATCGCAGTTAAATTAAACTTTTCCTCATCTGCAAGCCTGTAATCATCATTACTTAGTGTTAAATCGTTCTCTAATAAACAATATTTTTCTTTAGGACCAAACACTTTACAATCAAAAGCTCTTTTTCTACGCGATTCTTTTTTCGGATGTTTAAAAAATATTACCATTTCGGGAAGAAAGATTGTCTTAGTGTCTTTTAAAATTTCTCTATGGTCTTCATGTTCTAAAATTTCAGATTTTTCATACTGATCCAATCTCCTTAATATGTGGTTTGCATTAGATTTAGTAAAAACTAAAACCTGTATACAAATTATAGCGATTAAATCCATTTGTTTTTCAGTTTAGATAACTGTTACTTGTCATTATGTGTCAAGGAATCCATCATACCTGTTTTCACCATATGTTTAAAGAAAACACTCACCAGTGAAACTTTTAAGGTTAAAAATATTGTATGAACATTTTTATAACATTTTACAAATAATTTATAACGAATTTACAGGATGTCAAATAAATAAAACTAGGTAGGAAAGATCGTGAATAAAAATAAATTATAAACTTTGTGTCATCTTAAAGTACGTAAATTTTACATCTAAATTTAAAATAAATTTCATTCTCTTTCACTGAAAAACCGTGCATGTATAAATCAAATAGTGTATATTGTTTATTATTATAAAAATAATTACAAATAAAAACATATAAAAAACTAATTTTAGGTATATTCTATATGTATATTGTTTAATAAGAATAAATAAAAAAATATCTTTTTCATGATTTAACATATGCAGGGCCGCCGCCAGAAAAACATGTAGAGGGGCCAAAAAGCTTAAGTCAGTTTACCAGCCTAGAACTTTCTTGGCCTAGAGTTAATTTAATTAAAAACACAAATCAAAATACCACAACTTTATTAATTACAAAATAATAATCATGCTTATTTACATTTCTAGGCGGTATTGTAAAATTTAAGGATTTAGGTGGGTTTAATTTTAAGTAATTTTTAAAAACCCAGGGGGGTCGACGGACCCTCCCCGACGCCCCTTACCGGCGGCCTTGAACATATGGCATTAAATAAATAAAATATTTATTGGTTGTGTACTCTAAAAATTGATCATTGCATAATTTTCTCTTCCACCTCATAACAGCCGAATAAATTTGTCTTTGAGCCGCATAATAAGCTTTAGTCCAATTACATACTTTCACTGATTTATCTTGACACGTTATCTCTTTTTATCGAATATATAAATAGAAAAAAACTTTGATTATCAAGTGCTAATAATTTTAAATCTTTTTTCATTTAAAAATTAATACTTGTTTTTGAAACATAAGTTATTGGCTTAAAACCCCCATTTTAGATTTAGAAATACATGTAAAGTAATCGAAATTAATATAATTTTTGGATTTACATGGTTTATAAAAAGGTTTTAGTCGTAAAAAATTATTAAATACCTTTTTTACAGAATCCGTCTCAACCAAAGAAGACATTATATCGGACGAAGAGTCAGATAATGATTCGACTAGTACAAGTGGTACCACGAGTAGTACAAGTGGTGATACTCACAAATACCGGCCCAGAATTTCGTCCTTTTCTGTGTCCAAGCAGAATCATTATGGTAGTTTTTATTTAAGAATGGGAGCTGTTGGTACGTAATGATATCAGTGAACAGGATATTGTAAAAAGTTAAATAAGTTTTTTCTTTGTTGTTGCAGTTGTACTTAAATTAAGCTTTGCCTTAAAACAAAAAACAAAACGAGATAAACTTGTGTTATTAAAATGCTTAATTGGGGGTTTTGTGTTATTGGCTAATTTTGTATAAACAACTTACAATAATATGATCCGCAATATTTTTTACCTGTTAAGGATCTGAGTAGTTTTAGTTTTTGAAATGAGTGGGTTAAATGCAAAGGAGCACAAGTGACTTATGTTAAAAAAAAATAATTAAATGTAAAATATAAAGCTTAATAATTAAAAAAAAACTTTTTGGCAAAAAGGTACAAGTGTGTGTCCTTAGAAATATTTTTTTAAGAGCGCACAAAAATTCTTTTTTGAAACATAAAATATAATATTTTACACTTAATTTAATTTTAGCAATAAACTACTGTAGCCCTTTACATCTAACATACTCAAATATATTCCTTTTTTTTAAGAAATGTGTTTTATAATATGTAAAGATATGTTATACCATCTGAGATTAAGGGTATTACAACTTGCAAACATATGATTCGCAGTATTTTTATATGCCTAAAATAATGATAAAAGTAAGCGTCTTGTCTCAAAAAAATTTATGAATAACAAAATGACATTAAAATCAAGGTATCTAATAATGTGCTTGTTTGTATTTTAATATTGAAATTAAATGTAAGAATCCAATAAGCTGTTTGTCAGCTCATTGTAAGAATCAATTACTGATATACTTTATTTGTTTATTTAGATACCGATATTTAGAAATTCATATTTTTCGCCGTTACAGTATTAATCGCGTATTATGTATGTATAGTAACTAACTAAAGGTAAAATAACCCTTATTATGTCATTTAAATATCAGTATGTACTAAAGGCTTATAGTCTGAGAAACAGTGGCCGTCAGACGACAAGTATCTTATCAAAGCTGAAATTTTGCTCAGTGACTCTCTTATACCTACTGTTCATGAGATGGGAGTTAGCTAAGCTCGATCGCGGTAGGTTCAATGCCAATCATGTACGACGGGTAGGAAAATTTAATTAACTTTAGAAGTATATTAATAAAGCTTCGGTTTGGATACGTTGAAATAAAATATTATTATAATTCAAAAATGAAAATGGTATACCACCAAGACGGTTATGAAGCCATGGCACAGTTTCGAAAATTTCAAAACAAAAAAATTCAAAAGTATTTTATTAAGTTTGAAATTTTTATATGTTCTTAATCAAAGCATCAGAAGCTTATAATTTCTTGCGGTAGACCATTTCTGCGGTTATAACAATCCGACAGACAGCGAAATCTTGTTGCTTTGACCTAGTTTGGTCAGCGCATCCATGCAATTCCAGATGGTTTTCGAATTGCATCGGCTGGATTCAAGAGCTTTAAGAGCTGCTTGACTGTCGGAGAATATTTTAACTGTCTTACGGCAGTGCCGATCAACCAGCGTTCTAGCACACATCTGAATAGCAAATACCTCCGCTTGAAATATGGTTGCGAGGGTGCCCAGGCTGAAGGAAAACTCTGCCCTCGGCCTCTGTCTATATATTTCAGTTCTAACACCGTCCTTGGTTTTGGAGCCGTCGGTGTACCAACAGATGTCAGCCCGACTCCAATCCTCCATTTATGGGTAGACTACACTGTAGGGCCGGGTCGGTTGTAGTTGGTTGCTGTAGGCATTATGTCTGAGGGCATTCCCAGTCTGTCATAGGTCAGGACACTCCTGAGGAGACTGGTACTTTCCATATGACATGCCTGCGGTTTTTTACAGACCGCTTGGTACAGCCTGTAGGATGCCCACCTTGCCTCTTTCTCCAAGTAAATATGCAGAGAAGGCAGTCCTAGGAGGACTTCCATGGCCGCCGTTGGTGTCGTGCGCAGCGCGCATCTGATCATTGGGCCGGTCTGTCTCTGTAGGCTAGATACTTGGGTCAGCCGCTGCTGCCCCTTGCGCCACCATGCCACAGAGCCATACGTAATCATTGGTCTTATGACTGTCACGTATAACCAGTACATCTGTTTTGGTTGCGTGCCCTAGGATTTACCACAAATCCTGCGGCATGTCCAGAAAGATAGACCCGCCTTACGGGTGACCTTTTCTAGATGCGAATTCCAGCTGAGAGTGCTATCTAGGATCAGCCCCAGATATTTTGCTTCTTTCGCAAATGGTATTGTTTCCCCCTGCAGAGTTGGTGGTCTCAAGTTATCCAGGTTTCTCTTTCGGGTGAAGGGGACAATAACCATTTTATGAGAGTTTATTGTCATTTTTTCCCTATGACACCAGCTTTGTGTGGTGTTTAGTACTTCTTGAAGGATGTTTGAAATCATCTCATCAGAGTTTCCTTTAATTGGGATGACTAGATCATCTGCATATGCCTATATAATATAGTACTATTCTATTCATTCTACTGCAAGGTTTTTTTTCGACCGCCTTATGGTCATCACTAGCACAAGTTTAGATCTATACCTAAGTGTCAACTGTCGAACTTTGTAGAGTTATATGCTCATTAAGTCTTATGTTTTTCGTAAATCGGTTAGGTATATGCGAATTACAGATAGCTCAAAAATATACTAAAATTATTTTACAATGAAGTCTTACGCCGGCTTTCAATTGTTGAGAGCAGCAACTGACACTTAGGTATAGACCCTAAAATAGCTGGAATGATGACCATAGGAAGGTCGAAAAACAACCTTATAATAAAATAAATAGGATAGTACTATATCATAGAAAATAGAACGAGAACGGAGAATATTTGTCGTACCTCCTGGTTGGCTCTGAACTTACCGTGACTGAGTTTAGCTAGCTCCAATCTCATGAACAGTGGGTATAAGAGTTACTGATTAAAATTTCAGCATTGATATTTACCATCTACCGACCACTGGCTCTTAGACTATTAAGTGTATAAAATACATCTAAAACTAGAAAATATTTTTTAGCATTCGGAATAGGTAGTATGATATACTCAGGTCTAGAATTTGGACAATATTTTGAACTAGAAAGAGACACCAAATGTCACAACGTCCTGCTGGCTTTAACCCCAGCCACCAGAATGGCCTTTATATTTATACAAATGTATTTCATATTCCTTAATAATGAAGTAAGTATTGTAACATATAGTTGTAGTGTAAAGATAATTCTTTCAAAATAAATTATCTGGATTGTTATTAACTTATTCGTGATAAAATTATAGTTCAGAAATAACTTTTAATTATTATTATTTTTTTTAATATATTATATTTGTCTTTTTTACTTGGGTTGTGCTTTACTTGTTGAATATTTTTTTAGCAAATGCGTGTATATAAGCATAAATTAGCCGCCCGTTTCGGACTTATGCACATGATCGGAACAAATTTATCTGTCTGGTTGAACGTCTTAGTGCAAGAAACCAAACACGAAATCCTTACATTTTACAATCCTGAAAATAATTCCTTAAGAATATCGCATAGGATACCTTATAAGGGCAACGTTCTTCTTGGGTAAGTAAATATTTTTCACGGTTCAAGTAACTTTAAACTATTTAGAACTTGATATTTAAATCTCACACTAGCTTATATTTTAATATAGTAATATTATATTACAGTTTTAACCATAAATACATTTTTTGTTAGCATAATACAACGAATTATATAAACAAAATGTATACAGGGGGTAACATAATGGTTAGGAATAAATTTAATATGCCATAATAATTTTTTTTATGTATTTTGTATGTATGTTTTTGTAATTTTTTCTTGCTCTACAAATATACAAAGTGACATAGAAATCCGAACACCCAGTTTAAATGGTTTTATTTTAATAAAATTTGGTGAATTTATTTATCTTACTGAAAATAACAATTGATGGAATTTGCAGCCTTATCAGTCTGAGATTTCGGTTTTTATACTGCTTTTTTTAAAATTCACTAACAATCTAAAAATTAATATTGCAGCCGCAGTAAAGATCCAAATTTGGCGGATTTTGGTTCTTGACATTCTTTACGATTGGTTACGATGACGTACGGAGACCTGTACGATTTCGTCAACTTAGTGAGTTTGAGAGGGGCCGTATAGTGGGACTTCGGGAAGCTGGACTTTCTTTTTGGGAAATTGCAGTTAGAGTGCAAAGAAGTGTAGACATGTGGTTAGGTGTTGTCAGGCATGGCTTCAAGAAGGCCGTACTCTAAGAGCAAGGGACACTGGACGCCGCCGTAGAACAACAGACCGTGAAGATCGTCGCCTAAGATTATTGGCTTTAAGGGACCGTTCCTCCACTACCAGGTCCATTGCAAATGAATGGTTTGCAGAACATGGAAGACCTATTGGCATGCGAACTGTTTACCGACGAATGAGAAGTTTTGGCCTGTTTTCATACCGACCACACTAGGTCCTCCCTTTAACTCCAGAACACCGACGTAATCGCCTTGAGTGGTGCAGAGAACGGTCACTCTGGGATCAGGAATGGAACAGTATTTCTTTAGGACGAGTCTCGATTTTTTTAGTGCACGATGCTCGAGCCAGGGTTAGAAGGCGACGTGGTGAAAGGAGGAATCCACAGTTTTTTGTTAAAAGACATGTTCATGACACTGTTGGAGTTATGGTTTGGGGTGCTATGGCTTATGGTTCCAGGTCACCTCTAATCTTCATCAGAGGTAACATGACGCGCAGCGTTATATCCAAGAAGTTCTAGAACCCCCTCTTTTACCATATCTTGACACCCTGGCAAATCCAACTTTCCAACAAGATAATGCCCGACCACATGTTGCAAGAGTCACAATGGACTTCTTTCAACATAATGATGTCACATTGTTACCATGGCCACCAAGATCTCCCGACTTATCCCCAATTGAACACGTGTGGGATATGATGGGTAGGAGATTGCTCAATTTGCAACGTCCTCCTCAGACTTTAGGAGCACTTCGAGAGGAGTTGGTGATTGCCTGGAATGAGATACCACAGGAGGATATTAACCACCTGATCAGAAGCATGCCTAGACGCGTTGGAGAATGCGTAACACACCGGGGTGCATCCACACATTATTAAAGGTAAAAGGGCTTTAAAGCAATGCAATATTTTAATCATTTACTTATTATGCTTCATTAAGTACCTATACAAAATTTTATTAAAATAAAATCATTTAAACTGGGTGTTCGGATTTTTATGTCACTTAGTATATTTGTTTCTAAATTACAAGGTGTTAAAAGTTTTAAAAAAATCGATTTAGTATAATAACTTTTGAACGCGAGAAGATAATAGGTCGAAATTTTATTTGAAGTTTAATTTTGTAATACCATAGTAACAGTAAACGAAACAACTATGTAGTTTACTCAGTGCGTGCTTACGGATATTACCGTAAGGGTTTTTAATGTGGCACGACACTGGTAAGTTTTTTTAACAATTTTTTGAATTTGATTTTTTGTTTTAAACAAAATTTGTCTCTTGAATTTTCTTTGTATCTCTTGTCATTTTCCGTAACTAAATATTTTGTAATTATAATTTTATTGGATATATGACAAAATGTAGAAACATTTACAAAAATCTAAAAAAACTTTAAGAAAAGTTTTAAATAAAATACTACTAATCAATTAACGATAATATATGTACTAATAATTTACAAACAAACTTAAAGCAATTATAAATTAAAAATAATTATTCAACAACAAAAACTATGGTAACTGTCTCGAAAGTTGCTCTTCTCCGATTTTGACCAAATTTAATATACAGGGTTTTTTTGGGGCGCTGATTACGAATCTGAAAAAATATTTTTTGGCAACGTTTGTTTTCGAAATATTCATCATCAAAGTTGAAAATCAAACTAACCTTATTTACACTATCCCTCCTTTTTTTGCCCAGAATTCTTGATTTTTACACTAAATTGGCACGCAATATTGCACAAACACCTTTTAAAACCTTGTTTTTATATATATTTTACCTTTTTTTCATTAAATTACTTTTACATGCCGCAACGTGGCCGCAACCGACCACTAGGGATCTTAGAAGCAAATATGGTCGCTGCCTTTGAACTTGAAAGTTCGCAATTTTAAAGGGAAATAAGGTTATAAAACGAAAGTAATATGGAAGGCAATTACAAAGGAATATTGGTGTAAAATTTTAAGTCATTGAGAATTTCAAGAAATAATAGTGAATTATTTTCAAATTTATGAATCTAAAAAAAACTTCGAAATTTTAATGTATCAAAACTTATAAAGTTATTGTTTAAATAGTTTTTCAGACATTTAATTAGTAATTTTTTAAATATTTATTTAAATATCTTTATTTTTATTTAAAACTTTAAAGAGCCTTTTTTAAATATCTCCATGACAAGTTTTTAAAAATAAACCAAAACATACCCGATAATGTTCTTTTTTTACAATTTAGTTCATGTTTTTAAATACAATGGAAAAATTTGGTATTTACAAAATACTTAATTACGAAAAATCACAAAAGATATAATAGAAAACTTAAAAGACAATTTAAAAAAATAGATTTGAGAAGGAATGATTAAAAAAATACCAGTGGCGTAACACATTTTTTAAACCCTACGGTAATATCGGTACGCCCGCCACTGGATTAAACTACGAAGTATTTTTTTACTTTTTTAGGGCACTATTAAACTAAGGTCCAGCTAAGATTTCGTTCCATCTTCTAGCGTGCAAAGTTTATTACACTATAAGGACCAGAACTAACCAGAAACCAACCAGAACTAGGCAATAGTTTCCAAGTTGTTATTTATGAGTTCTGTTTTTTTTTTATTAAAAAACTTCATTTCTGTTAAACGAAAAAAACAACCTTCAATAATAGCAAATTATTAGAAAACATCTGGCAGCATTGCTTATTTAAGCAGAGACACGTCAAAGAACAGCATCGTATCATCTCTTTAGTTTATATTTTATGTACTATGTTTCTTAAATTTAATTAAAAGACATGAAGCATCCGCAATTACTTTTTGCCTAAAGTGTTTCAAAAATGATGAACTTTCGAATGAATAATTAAAAAATAACGAATTCTGTGGGTGGTTTTCTTGATTCATTTTTTTACTTTTATTGGTACTATTAAATTAAGGTCTAGCTAAAATTTTATTCCATCTTCTAGCGTGCAAAGTTTATTACACTATAACGATTTTTTTAAATTTAAACTTTGAAACGAATATTCGTAGAGCAAAAATTCATGTGATTTTTTTTATTTTTAGTGAGAAATCCACTGTTTAATTTATTCCCAACCTTTATGTTATACCCTGTATTGTAGTTACTAATGAAATATTACGTGACCATTATTTTAAACAGTTAATATTATTATGTATTTTGAATATCTTTAAATTTTAGTCTTCCAATACTGACGACAGAACATCCCCCAGAAGCACACGGCCATCATATAGTAGCAAGGGGTCTTAAGGGTCCTCATCACCTCTACGAGTGTCGACGAACGAACATAATAGGGTCCTTAGTTCAAGACGCCTCGCCGTTTTTGTTCCCGTGCACAATCGAATATAGCCTAATTTGCGCTGCTATACTCTATGTCATGTGGAGAAGTATTTCGAAACTCCCGGTTAGCGGAAGTCAAGCCTTAAAAACAAAAGCAGACCTAAACGCTTATAAAAAAGGTCCCCATCATTATTCCGTAGACTGCGCCCGAGCTCACAAAGGTTTGTTTGTAGGCATTTTATTTTTAGTCTTGACAATTATATCTCTAATATTGTTCTTTGTTTTAATTTCGAGATCAGAGTTTGTGGGACTCGCTGTTATAGAGGTGAATATTTGCGAGTTGGTTTTGTACGGAATGACAACTTTAGCGTCTGCCATTGGTATGTGGCAAGTTCGCCAACTTAAATACGACGGAACGAAAAACTTGCAGTTAGATAATATTCTTTTGGTCGGTGCTCAAACGGGAATGTATATTTACAGCACTTTTACAATAATCGGAGGTCAATTTACCGTTCAAAAAAATACTGTTTTAGTATTGGTCACGGCTGTAGCTTCTCTTCTACAAACCACATGTCAAACTATTTTTATACTGGATGCCTCTAGGCGAACTTGCTCAACTCCCGATCAAATCAGAAAAAAACCTGGAAGAGAAATCGTTACGTTTTTACTAGTCACCAATCTGGCTATGTGGGCTATAAATACCCTGGAAAAATCCAGAGCGGAATCTCACCCTATCCAGTTACACTTCTACGGTTTATGGGCGTGGACTATAATAACTCACGTTTCAATGCCACTAGCTATTTTTTATAGATTTCATTCTACTGTGTGCTTATGTGAAATCTGGAAAAGGGCTTATAAAATGAAACCTACGTACATGTAGTATACATTTAATATTGAACATGGATGTACAGAAAACTTTATGTAATAATACTGCCAAAGAAATTGACTGGTTCTAAAGACATTTAAACAAATACACAAATACTTTGATACTAAAAACACAAGTTAGGCTACGACTGTGTGGCAACCGGTAGAAACTTATTAGTGGAAAATATTTAATAACCACAGGGGAAAAGACGGAATGTCACAAAATATTAACTACGAGAAATATCGATTTTAAATTTTAGAACTTTCAAGATTATTCAACTTGTAAATGAAATGGTTAAAATACGACAAATTTTGTTTATTTAACTATCAGCATTACATATTTAAAAACATTGTATTTCAAGGTACATAATACACAAAAAAAAACTGAAAAACAGCAATTTTTCATCACAAAAATGAGGACATGTCCAAAAAAACCCCTTTTTCAAAGTAAAAAGGGAGAAAGTCCAAATTTACGAGGTCAGCTATCATAGTTGTAGTATTAAGTTTATTTTGTTTCATGTTGATTTTAGACCTAAAAGTAGTTTTTTATAACAGTACTAAATTACCAAAAAAAGATCTTACCTTGGCAATTTTACTGTTGTTATTTTGTTTTTTGTTTAGCGGCATTGGGTACCTTATCATAATAGTTCTGGACGTTCTAAAAGCAGAACACTCTTAGAGCTTGCACAGGGCCGGATTTAACTTTTAATATATTTTCGCCGCCCTAATATGTCAATATTTTTTAGAAACGAAAAATTAACATTAAAAGAATGTAAACTACACTAGTAAAAATAAATATGAAGTGAATTTGGTTGAATCTGTTCGTTAATTTTTTTTTCGTAAATTTGCGCCCATAATATTAGCCGCCCTAGGCTTCAGCCCACTCAGCCTTTGCGTAAATCCACCTCTGAGCTTGCAGATCTTTAAATTTAGTAAAATTAGAACCATTAATAATAATTTTCTCTCCTCTCCGATTTTGACCAAATTTGGGATACGCGGGTTTTTGGGGGCGCTGACTACGAATCTGAATTTTTTTTGACAACGTTTCGTTTTCGAGATATTCATCATCAAAGTTGAAAATCAAACTAACCTTATTTACACTATTCTTCTTCTTTTTGCACAGAATTCTGGATTTTTACACCAAAATTGGCACAAAATATATCACAAACACCTTTTAAAAACTTGTTTTTTTATTTATTTTACACCTTTTTTCCATTTAATTGCAAACCTCCACTTTTACACGCCGCAATGTGGCCGTAACCATGTATACACTAGGAATTTTATAAGCCAAAAAAAGAAAGTTTGCAATTTAATGGAAAAAAGATGTAAAATAAATAAAAATACAAGGTTTTAAAAGGCGTTTATAAAATATTGTGTACCACTTTAGTGCAAAAACAAAGAATTGTGTACAAAAAGAAGGGGGAATATAGTAAAAATGAGGTTAGTTTGATTTTCCACTTTAATGATGAATGTTTCAAAAACGAAACGTTGCCGAAAAAATATTTTTTCAGATTCGTAATCAGCGCCTCAAAAAACCCCCGTATACCAAATTTGGTCAAAAACGGAGAGGAGGCAACTTTCGAGACAATTACCCTATTAATTTACATCGGTATTTCTTGTTCTTATAATTTTGCCGATGGAAATTGCTTGTTTTTTTTTCTGTGTCTCAAATTTTAGACGTGGCTACTAAAGTTCTGTGCCATGTTCTTCTACAGGATATATCTTGATAATAAAATATAGATGTTTTTCTACTAGATGGAGATGCTAACCGGATTATTAATATTTTGTGACATTTCCTGTTTTCCTCCTGTGACCTTCATTTGCGATTTACTTTTCTACAGAATGACAATACCATAGACATGTGTCATGACCAACCAAATAAGACTGGAAATACTTTACATTTATTTTTAATTCTATTGTATGCTTCACCCATGATGTAAGGCAATAAGGTGTGTGACTAGACAGCTTTCTTAAACAGCGATTCATGTTTCTGATCCATATCCGCCATTTTGGGGCGCGGCAATTCAAATGATATAAATTAGTTAAACACAAATAAATATGGATTTAACAAAATTTAGTTATATTTTACTATAATTAGGTCGTATAAAGGGTTTAAGCTCAATAAAAGGGTTAAGCGTTTAAACTCAGGTTTAGAATGTTCTAAACAGACTCGTACTGAAACATGTATGAAAAATCATGACAAATGCAATTACTTAATCTTAGAATAATTAAAAGACTTAATTTAGTGTAAAATTAATAAATGCAAAACATACAACTTTTGACCTTTATTTCAAGCCTATAGAAATCAATCCACCGCTTAGCTCTTTCGTCTTTTGTATAAAGTACTGTAAATTTTCAATTTTTATTTTTTCACTTCAGTTATGGCAATTTTTTAGGGTAATTATATAAAATTATATATAAAATTATATAATTTTGGTCATAAAATATCGAAAATTAACATATCGGAGAGTTTTTTTTAAATTTTATTCTATCCTTTATCGGAGTTATGATAAAAATTGTTTAATGATCCAAAAACACACGAGTCGTAATGATTTTTGCAATTGAAAATTTATAATTTTGACTTTTGACCGCAAACTTGAAGGTCATCCAATAATATTTCGCAATATTTATATTTTTTCTTGCTGCTCATTAAAAAACGAACAATTAAAAAAAAATTGATAATTCAATTTTTACGATTTAAAAATTTTTACAATATTTAAAAAAATAAAATATTTTAAATCCGATGACGAGTAGAATATTAAAAAAGAAGTCTAAACCGAACTAACCAAAACTATTTTTTGTATGTAAATTTTTCGTTAATTTTTTTTTTTTTTGAAAGAAAAATAAAAAAATTGATATTTTTCAATTTTTTTTTAATTATTTAATTTTTTGATGCGCAATAAGAAAAAAATAGAAATATTATAAAAAATGAATGCATGTCCTTTAAATCTTTAGTCAAACATGACAACATTATTGCTTTTGAAGTTTAAAACAATTTTTTTCATAAATCCGATGACGAGTAGAACATTAAAAAAATTGTGAGTATCTTTATTTTTTTATTTTTTATGGTTAAAAAACAGTGGAGCTGCTCTTCTATATAAATACCATTTTTTACACTGAAACCCGGCATTTTCCAATAAATTTTACATTTATTTCGATAATTCGAAAGTTTGCTGCATTAAAATTGGGTTAACTTAAACAAATAAAGCACAACATGGCGGATTTGGATCGACGCAGTTAGAATATGAATTTTGGGCACGCTAACACACACACCTTGTTTCTTTACATCATGGCCTTTTCCTATTAAAAGCTTTTATAAAAATAACTTATATTATTAAATCAAGTATCGGATTTCTTATTGAGAAAATTTATTCATAGAGTGATTTGCTGCAAAAGCATAAACAGCGTAGGGCAGAAAATTTTAGCGATATTTTTAAAAAATTTAATTTTTGCTTAACGCCTATTTTATTAATTGCATACTGGTTAGCAACAAATAGCTAATAAGTGATTTTACTCTAGGAGTAAAATATCCCTATTTTACAAGGTACAATAAACTATATAGGAAAAACGTATCTCGAGTCTAATCTTCTATACATACAAATAAAAATATTTTTTACCCCTTTCATATCAACATTATGTAGTAGAATGCACATACGTATACTAGAAACCAACAATTCGCAATATTTTTATAACACATATCTTATAGATTCATGTCAGATCATTGTGTTTATTTATACATGGGTATGTTAACTATATAACCATTGAGCAGATTTTTTTTAGATAATTACGTAGGGACCGTATTCTAAAATAGGAAGCATTTTCCGAATTTCTACCTAGTACCCGACTTGAGGTCCTGCAATAAAAAAAGTGCAACAAATGTCACAAATAGAGTTTCCGATAATTTTGGAATACGGTCTTTATTAATACAGTTAAATCACTGTATAGTTTATTTCAATTTTTATTTAAAGAAAATTATTTAAAAGAATGTAAAAATGTGTTAGTTTAAAAGATGTCCTAGATTTGAAAACTGCCACTTGATTAATTGAGTACATTTTTATTAATAACCATTCAAGACCGCGTCCCAAAATGCATGCATTTGTTAAATTTCCATAATTTATACGACTTCTAAATCTTAATGATAAAAAAGAACCATGGTCACAAATAGCAAGTCTAGGAATTTTGGAATACGACCCAAGCGAATTCAAGTAAACACGTGTATAATGTGTCTCCTAAATCAGTGATAATTATCAGGGATTAAAGGGCGGCTTAGCCTCATCGGATTTTATATGTTAGAAAAAATAAGGGCTGGATTTTTGAAAACATGTTATTTTCTTCTAAATAATTTTTAAAGCCTGTAAAAACATTTTTTATATACATAATATAATAAATACATAAAACTAATTGCAAAGTGAGTTTGTTTTGGTTTAGTAAAACCATCATAAATTTCTTTTTTATGGACGTCATAATAGTTTTTTTTTTAATGAATAGAGGCGGTCAACTTTACATGAGAGTCTGCCTTTATTTAACTTCTAAATATAAATATAATTTTGAATATTTATTCGCCTTATTACGTTTTGCCTATGTGCAATGCATAATAAAAAGGCATAATTGACTTTTTAATTTTTTAAAATTCATCATATGGCTTTAAGCAGAAAAAAAATAAGGGCTTATCAAAGTCTTAAAAAAATAGATATGAATATACTTATTTAAAAAAAACCATTCCTCAACGTGTTATAATTATTTTTTTTTTTTAAAATTTTGGTATTTAATGAAAACTGAAATTTTTCAATAACTTTCAACATTTTAGGGATAAAAGCCCCTTTAAAGTAAATAAAAAAATCCAAAACGGAACGGGGGGGGGGTTGGGAAAAGTGTTCCAAGTTTGAAATTAATGGTAATGTACTTTTTAAAGACATTTCGGTCATTTAAAAAGTAGTTTTCTAGATAAACGCGTTCAAAAGAAGGAAGAGTACATAGTTAACTTTGGGGTTTGCTCTGATCGACTTCAAATTTTGGGAGAATATTCTTGGGATGTTTAGCTTTAAGAAACGACCAAAAATATCGATTTTTTAACCTCCCCCCCTTAAAAAGGGGATTTAAACTTGCACATGTCCCAAGGTTTTGTTTAATTTTATGAACTTTGTTTTAATCTACTTTTTGTATTTTTTTTTGAAAGAAGGCACATTACTAATTCGTTTTGATTATGTTATTCCTCTCTTGAAATAAAATATGTCATATAATAAACGAAAAAAAGGCAGTCTTTTCAAATCTAATACCTCTTTCCGGATCAACATTTACTTTAACCCCGGTATGCTGATGTAAATTTATATAGCCATTTATATTACTAGCCAGTCTTTCAATTATTTTATGTTTAAAATATTTGTTTAAAGGTACTTTCAGTTAATTTAAACCAGTAACAAACCAATAATAATTAAACATAAGTGCCGGGTTTTAGATGATTAACCCATTTTTCTCAGGTCCGTCAGCCTTGTTACTTCTTTGACCAAAAAAATTAGTTTTAAATTCCAAAACTGATGA
>JAHBCN010007127.1:0-45212 GCA_019359885.1 Listronotus oregonensis | reverse complement strand
GACTTAAATTCCTTAGATTTTTTTAATTATCTAAAACAGACATTTTTGCTACTTTTTTAGTTTTCGATGTTAAAATTAGTCGTGATTGAAATTTCCAATTATGTTTGCACATTCCTAGAAATAATTCTAGATTGTGTATGTTTTGATATTACTTTCAGGTGAAGATTATTATTATAAACATTAGAGCTTTTATTTTAATGTTTTAAATGTGAGATTGACAAGGTATTATTATTCTTATACTAACTTTTTTAAAAACAGCTAAACACGATAATTTGAAAAAATAACATGCTACTTAAAAAATATTAGCATAAATGTCATAATAATAGCAAGAAACCCAATTGTGTGCCCTTTAATCAAATTAAAATTAATTTGCTACCTAATTTTTTAGACACTTTAAAATATATTTTTTTATGCTAAAGTGCTATTTCTGCCATATAAACCCTTGTATGTCCTTACTTTTGATACATTCCAACCGTTTTAAGTCAATAGCAGTATCCAACAGATAAACTTTTGGACCTTATTTCGTTTACAAATCCCTTTTTGGCAGACAAAAGTTTTAGAAAGCTTTTCAAGAAGTACTCAACTTAATTGCGAAAGTTATAACTTCCTTTTTTACCTTTTACATCGATTTGTTTTATATACGAAAAAGCAATGCAGGTATTGAAAACGCCGCACATAACAGAGACAGGAACTGGATAATAAGGTGAAATTTTAGATAATTTGTTTGGCAGTATAGTCATGCTCGAGTCGTTGTTTAAATCAATTTGTTCGGTAATTAAAAAAACAGAAACGTAATTTTTTTAAAATATACCTACAATTATCTTGTATTTCTAAAAAATATTTGAATCCGTTATACAATTTTTAGTAACTTTTTTTGTTTAACTAGTAAAGTAAGTTTCAGTTCTCTGAATATTCCACAACCCTTTTTATGAACACCATAGTGGTTATTATTAGAATTAAAAACGCAAATTTTACCTTTAAAATGATGTTGCATACATAGAAAATCGAAATATAATATAGTCTAGGAGACCGTGCCTGCCAGACTTTATTCATAGTAGAAAATCGAACACCCTTAATCCTAAATAAATTGTTATTTTAATTACTATATGATATTATTTAGTCTGAGTCTCTAACTTGGAGTCAATTCAATAAATAAAAACAAGATATTTTTTAAAAAAGAAATGCTTTGATCCGTTAATTAGTATTTTTAGTCGTACTCTTTTTTATAAAAAAATTAGTTATTGAGTCCCAAATTTAAGATACGACGTTGGTAATGACTTTTTAAATTGGAACCCATTTATTACAGTTTTTTAAAGCACCTTTCCAGTTACTATAGATAGCTGTCCCATTTTAAATGTTAGTTTTGTGTCGTTTTGCAAGGTATTAAATAATAAAATTCTTTTTCTTTAAAAATGTTATTTTCTAAAAAAAATTAAATAAGAATCAATCTGTAGTAAATACTCGCAAACGACATGAAAGAAAAACTTAAAATTGGACAATTATGTATAATTTGATATGCGTTTTAAAAAAACGTATAAGAAACTAGTGTTCCTATTTTAAAAATCATTGGAAAGGTCATATTCAAACTTGGGATATCTCTTTAAATGTTTTATTTATAAAAAGACGATTCGACAAGTCCAAGCATTTGTTTAAGAAATAGCTAAATCACAACTTTTTTAGGTTTAAGGGTGCCTTAAAAAAGCTTTATATGATTTTGTGAAGCAATTTTATCCATCTTGTTTGCTACCTGTTATCTGCCAAAGCCACGATGATCCGAACTTCTAAGTAGCCAAATGTTTCTATAGCTGTTGGGGACAATGCGCAGAGAAATTTTTAGCTTTGATACTATAAGATAAGTTTGATGATCACGAGCTCTTGCTCTAGTAAAGCAAAACCAATTAAATATATTTTTTATATACACTTGAAAGTCAATAATTCTACATTGCTTTATTACTTATATTTTTAATTTTAATTAACGTCTTATCTAGATACTTCACTCACTAAAACTAACCCATACCAATGCCTCTTAGCTGTAGGGTGCATTTTGTTTTGTAAAACTTGAGGGTTGCTTTTGTTGTCTGTCAGTTACAAAAATCAATCAATATGATGGTTTATAGTTTTTTTTACCTTGCGGCATTCCAAAAAAGAAAAAAGCAGAAGCAGTAAAAGAATGTAAATATTGGAAACGGAGAAGTATTTAATGGCTAAAAAAAGTAAGCTTCTTAAAAGCTGCTGGGGCTATAAATGTAATGTTTTTGTGCCATTTACTGTCACTCTTAAAAGTAATGCCCACAAAATTAAATGGTTTGTTGTGTTACAGGACTGGACCGGTCATAAAAAAGGGCAGAAAATTTGTAAACTTACGTAACCTTAGCGGACATAATTAATGATTTTTGTTGCACCAACCCAATATTTGTTAAAAGCATTTTGATATTTGCTAAGCAAAACTTTTAATTGTATTAATTCTGGACAAAAGAAAATCGGATATAAAGTCTTAATAACAAGACGCAAAGCATTAAAGAAAGACCACTGGCACAAAATTTGGTAGGGAGTTCATCTTGCTAGACATTGTCAAAAGTCTTAATATCTCAAAGCAATGATTTATGATTTCCCAAGTAGCTAAAAAATCTAAATCAAGGAAAAGTAGATATGCTGTGAATTTTCTTTTTAACAAAATCTGTACTCTGTTATAATTATTTTTTTGTTTTTTTTTATATTTATATTTTGAATATTGGTAAATGTTTTTATTGCAATAAACTAAACAAGATTAAAAACTGAATTGTTTGTAATACGTACCTTTATTACAGTGTTTCAATTAAAAGTTTAAAAAAAAATTTAACCATTTTACTATTCGGTTTTTTCACCTAACATCTTTGCTTCGTTGAAAGTTATTGTTTACTTAAGCAGGGTGTTTTATGGCGCTATTTTTAATGAGTTTATGGAGAAGTAAAACATAGTGTCGGGATAACATATGAGAACCTTTAGAGTTTTCGGCAACTTCAAATTTAATTGATAAAATTTCCACTACTGCTGTATTTTTTAGCAATGGTCTATTGGCTAACAAATATGTTACGATTTTTTATCTTTTTAATAGCTATATAACCAACAATTGTTTTAACTAAGTTGTGTCGAAAATATCACGAAAAAAGATTGTTATAATTTGTTTTTAGTTTCGTTATTAAAGTTATACATTTTTCCAAATATCATTATAGCGAAATCAAAAATCAAATGACATTATTTTAAATAATTTAATTTAAAATTTTAAATAATATACTAAATAGTATATTTAAATACCTTAACCATTTTTACCAAAATAAAAATAGACAATTTTTTTACCTCTTTGATCTGACATTTTCAGGACAATATCTAAGCTATTTCTATGAATAATTTACCTAGTTCAAAAGGCAAAACTCTTGTTGCTATCAATAGTGCAGGAGAATCCATTTCAGGACTGTCAGTTCGCATGAAATCCCAAAAGAACAAAGCCGTGCCGTAGAGAAGAACCTATGATTAATGAAATAGGTAAGATTAATATCGACGAACAGTTATCCCAACGAGCAAAAAGAGTGTCGAATGATTGATTTTCTATAGTAAATAAAGTTTAGAGTTTCTAAGAGTATTAGTTGTTTAAAAAGGAGTTATAAAAAGGACTTAATTTATAACTTAAAAAATATAACATTTTTCAAGTCGAGGCTCTGACAAGTTATTATGTGCTCTATAGTACAGGGCAGTCCTAAAATAAAAAATAAATACAGTATTTTGGAAATCACCTTTGGACATATTAGCTTAATTTGTTTCTTGTGCAGTTTTAACAATATATTAAACGTTGCAACTATCTTTAGCCATTAAATTGAATATTTGAATATTGGAAAAAACTTTTTATCTTTTTGTCAAGTCATGTATAAAATAAAATATTGTCAGCTGCAGTGCCGCATGTTTTCCTTTTTATTGGAATTTACCTATTTGCCTCGGTATTTAAATACACAATTTAATCATATTTTTACATACAAAAACTATATTTATTTTTTTTTTTGATAAATAAAAATAACGCGTAATATTTTAGTATATGATAAGCATTTGCTTGAAGGTAAAGGATAACAATGTAGATTAAATAAAAGATATTTCTTGGATTTCCATTGTCTTAATTTACTTAAAAAAAACCACAACGTTTTAACTGGTAAGTATCTCTAGCCGTCTTCAGGTGAATACCATAAGAGTAACATGACTATAATATCTATACTAAAATTAAGTGCGCTAAGGCGAAAACGATGTACGCGATCATGCGTACAACACTTGGAATTATGTTGGTCTAAGGGTAAGATACTTGGGATAACAGTAGGGTTGTTAACAGGGCACGATAACCTAAGAGGACACCTACACAAGATATGCTTATACAATGGGGACCCAAGTTGCAGAATGTGCGACGAGCGGAAATAAACAGCCTACCATATATTGTGCGAATGTGAAGCGTTGAATCACAAAAGACAGGCATTATTTGGGCAACCGAAAATGAGCCCACAGGAATATATAAACCCACAAGTCTCGGGGTTATATAGACTTGTAGAAGAAACAAGACTAATGGAAGGATTGGTATAAAGGACTTAATTTATAACTTAAAAATTATATAACATTTTCCAAGTCGAGGTTCTGACAAGTTATTACGTGCTCTATAGTAAAGGTTAGTTCTAATATAAAAAAGAAATACATAATTTTAGAAATCACCCTTGGACTTGTTAGTTTGATTTGTTTCTTGTGCAGTTTTAACAATATATTAAACGTTGCAACTCTCTTTAGCCATTATATTGAAACAGCAAGTTTTTATAAAATTTATATTTCTATTTGTTTTTTGTTAAACAAAGGGTGGCAATACTCAGCAAAATTATAGAAAAAATTACCACGTCCAATTTAAAAGATGCTGGCGTTAAAAAACTCGAAAAATAATATAAAAGATTTAAACGAAGATTATAAACCCTTTTTATACAATATTTTTTACATGATTTAAATAAACAATATTTAGTGCATTGGGATTTGGCTAGACATTGTAATGTCTTTTTTTTTCTTTTTCTTAAGAGTTTACGGAAGCTTAAAGCTTAAGAACTTAACTACCGGCTTCCTAAGTCAAATAAGAGAAAGTTTATTAACACGGCATCTAAAGATTTTGGGTTTGGAAAAGAATGCATAAGATTGATGTTTTTTTAATTGTATTGGATAATTCCTCGCAGTGAAAGCCGTGGAAAAATTATTTAAAAGAGCGACAGTTCTTTTAAAGCTCTTTTTGGATAAAATCAAAAATTCTTTTAGTTATGGAAAATGCCATTTCGCAGACACTGATCTGCCTATACATTAATATGGGACGTCTCATTTATTTATATTTAACCAACAAGGGTAATAATAAGGCCGATAAATGGTCAAGACTATTTAACGCGTTTACTAGACTCGTGCGTTAAGGGTGAAGATCATTAATCTCCAATAAATGCCCGAGTTAGTTAAAATATAATAACATACGGTAATAATTTTGTAATGAAACTGTAAAAATTATAATTTTTATCTTATATTTCTTTCCATATACTTCGGTTATAGGCATTCAGCTTAAGAGATAATTTAATGGTTGTTATTCGAATAAAAAGGTATTAAATATACAGGGTGATTCATGGGGAAATGTAAATGTAATGTAAAAACAATAATTTTATTAAAAATTAAAATACATATTGTTTAATTATACGTTTTGTTTTATTTTTTTTATTTTGCTATAATAAAATCAGATAATATCTCGAAAACGGTTGCTCATATCAACTTTTAACAAGTATACCTTTTTAACGTAAAAATGACAAAACAATTATTTAATTTACTAAAAACTGTAATACAGGGCCGTACCAAAAAGTTGTGATTGTTCAAAATAGTATAAAGACGTGTAGGTGGTGCCCGCTACAAGTAAGAGCCGTACTAAGATTGGGTTCAAATCCGTCATACCAAAAAACCCCCGGATACCAATTTTTACTGCAATATTTACATTATCATAGATTTTCTTTAAGAAATAGAAAACATAAATAACAACTTTAAAACCCTGTATTTCGGAAATGAAGGCCTTGCGGACCCATATTTGTATAGACTTTTATGTTAATTTTTGGACCCTGACTACGTACCAGAAATATTGACATTTCCTCATCAATCACCCTGTATATAATCTTTGTTTTCTGTACTTTCAGTTGCCTATGGTATAATCGTTTACTAATAGAAAATCATAAATTAAAGAAGAGTTTTATAAAGGTTCTTTATATGTTAATAAAACTCGTTGACGGCGTATAAAGATGTAATTTTATACTGTATTACCTAAATTATTCAGAATGGGAAATATTCGGTCAGAAAAGTATTTCTTTATCATAAAAACCTGTAGGCTTTCAATTATATAAACTTTTTACTTTACTTAAGACATCCCCAGTGTATTTACTTGCACTTCAACCCCTTAGGGCCTGTCACAACATTAAGCAAATCTCCTAAAATAAATTTGATTCAATTAGATTACCGTGTGTAAAACCCATTAACAGACGGACAGGCAATTTTTTTTATCCAATTTGGTTATATTTGTGGCATATTTTAATGTTATTATGTTTTTAATTTAGATCCTGCTAAAATTTTTGTCCATTTTTGTATTATTTGAGATTTAAAATATTGACCAAAATAGATATTATATCAAATTTTATTAAACTCAGTTATTGCGTTTTTTAAACAGTTTATCCATCAAACAATATATCAAAAGAAATGTCTTAAACAATAATTATGGCAATTTTAATTCGTTATCGGGATTTTTCCTATGATTTTTTTGACCATTAGTGATAATTCGATATTCTCACTGACGCTCGACAACGGTTTAAAGTCTGTGCATATCTCCAAGGTTTTTTTTTGGCTGTAAAGTACACTGACTTTTCAAGAATGATGCCCTAAAAATACCCTATCTGTAATAACGAAAATATTTTTTCAACCGATAATCGTAATAAAGCACAAAAGCTAAATTTAACTTTTTGGTTGTTTTAATATTAGACATTCTTTACACTTGTTTCTTTAAACATCCTTTTAAAGTACGCTCATAATGACTATAAGTTAAAAAATCCATTAGAATCTGTGCCTTTACTCAAACAATTTTTATGCTAAAATTAAATAAATTTGGATTCGGAATTACCCTGCTTTCTTATTTTATTAAATGCGGTACTCAGATGTTCAATACGGAAATCAAAATGGATTAAGAGACAGCTGAAATTTTCCATATTTGAATATTGGAAAAGAACTTTATATCTTTTTGTCAAGTCATGTTTAAAATAAAATATTGTCAGCTGCAGTGCCGCATGTTTTGCTTTTTATTGGAATTTGCCTATCTGCCTCAGTATTCAAATACACAATTTAATCCTATTTTTACATACAAAAACTTTTTTTTTTTTTTTGATAAATAAAAACAACGCGTAATATGTTAGTATACGATAAGCATTTGCTTGAAGGTAAAGGATAACAATGTAGATTAAATAAAATATATTTCTTGGATTTCCATTGTCGTAATTTACTTTAAAAAAATCACAACGTTTTAACTGGTAAGTATCTCTAGCCGTCTTCAGCTGAATACCATAAGAGTAACATGACTATGGTATCTATACTAAAATTAAGTGCGCTAAGGCGAAAACGATGAACGCGATCATGCGTACAACACTTGGAACTATGTTGGTCTAAGGGTAAGATACTTGGGATAACAGTAGGGTTGCTAACAGGGCACGATAACCTAAGAGGACCCCTACACAAGATAGGCTCATACAATGGGGACCCAAGTTGCAGAATGTGCGACGAGAGTAAATAAACAGCCTACCATATACTGTGCGAATGAGAAGCGTTGAATCACAAAAGATAGGCATTATTTGGGTAACAAGGAAAATGAGTCCTAACATTTCAGAATATCTAGATGTTCAAAGCATCAAGGGTCTGGCTTATATACTCTTCTTGATTTTTTTTTTTCAAAGCTGCACTGGTCTATGATTTTAGCATCTTACCACCTCAATGATGCTTGGGTTTAAAAGATGTTGACAGAATGTTTCTACTCTTGTTATACATCTTGGTCCATGGCCTTTTAGTTACCCCTTGTATGAATTTCCACATTTAGAAGTTCTGTGATACTCTGATTTATAAAGCTTTCCAGTTAGCTTGTAAGATAGCTTTGTAAGATTTACTGAATGTAAAAAAATTGTTTTTAATAATTAAATAAATTTTAAGTTACTAAAAGCGAATACGAAATCCCTTATATTGATATATATCAAAAAAATAAGACGCTTTCAAAAACCAACCAATAAGTTGTCCCGGAAAAATGTTAGTTTTTTGTCGAAGTTTACTTTAGCAATGTCTTAGAATAAATACACAAGATGGTCTAAAAACAGGCCCAAATTTATTAATATTAATATCAAATCCTTTTATACTTTTTGGCTTTAAAGATATTAAGCGTTGTATTGTTAATTGAATTTTATTTATAATTTATCCCACTCAAATTAATTTTTTAATAATTGGTGAAAGCTAAATTATAATTGACACTGGCTGGTCACTTTAAATTTGGTGTAAATACAATTATGCCAATTTAATTAACATAAATATAACCTTGTTTTGCTTTAAAAGAGATCAAGAGCAACATTGTTAAAATATGTAAGTAAAAATGTGCATTTATATTGGAAATATTTAGTAATAATAGTTTTTTATTAAATCACAATTACGTTAACAACTAAAAAACAATAAATAAAATTGACTCTTTAACACAAGCACAATATTTTATAATTAAAAAGACTGACAGGTTAGCACCAAATAGCTTTTAAGTCTGCGCAAATTTAGGCGTGGAAATAAAATATTTATTTTATATCAATAAATAAGTCTAAACTTAAATCAATTGCGGGTCAAAACTCAAATTATATTAAAATAATATATAAATATATTTTAAAATTTTAGGTTAGGTAGACTAAATGGCAATTTTAATAAAATAAATTTCATTTTTAGCTTAGATCTGCTTGAATAAAAATAACTTCTGTTAATTCAAAAACGGATAAGAACATTTTTTTTACGATTTATAGTTATTACCATACCTTTTTAAACTTAAAATCAATTTTTGTTTAATTTATTTTCGTTAACTTATATGTACTTTGGGTTGACGTTAGCTTAATTATAGTCATTTTGGGCTAATTTACTATTTACCAAAAATACATTTTACTTTGATGAATAGCCAGTATTATTAAATGACTTACAATAATTATGAATTACACTAAATTACGTTAAAATCGGCACAATTTCACGAATGTTAATATCTAATTGCACTAAACTTGTTTAGTTTGGGTCAATAACTTTACAACTTACAATTAATTTTATTGTGTTTTGGTTGTTAAGTATCCCCATAGAATAATAATAAATAATTAAAAATTGTAAAATAAATGGTATAAATTGTAATACTTACCTTTTTTCTTTTGGAAAAATGTTGTTGAAAAAGCACAAATACATGGATAACATATTTAAATATAATAAAATGTCTGAACTTTTGCTGTCTGCTGAAGATAGACTTAATACATAGGTACACATTAACTGTACACAAGTTTTTATATAAACAAATATACAATTAAACAACACACATTTAACTTAATTAGCTAATACGCCAATGGGGCGTATCAGCTAATTAATTTAAATATTTACAAATATACACAAATACCTTTGTACAACGTCAGAGTTTTGGAAAGTCTAAAGTAAAAGAATATTTTAACCTTGACAATTTTTTGGTAAATCAAACTAAAGTATAAATTTTTTCTTACACAAATTAAATTGACCTTATTCGTTTTACTTTAACAAAAACAAAAGTAATATGAAAAATCGATATTACTTTAAATCAACACTGATGGCTTTATGATTTAGAATTTGCAATTTTATATTTTTAACTTAGAAAATAAAAACATAAATTTACAAGCTACAGACAATAATCAGATGTTTACATTTGTATCAATCGGGCTCTAATTCACAAATTATGTAAAAGAAAAAATTACAAAATTTTGCCGTTAACTTTGGCACAAATATACACTTAACTTTGGAAAAAAAAATCCTCATTTTACTTAAAACCCAAATAGACTTTTCGACTGCGGCCATAAGGCATAAAGATACGACGACGCGAAAGCACTAATAGAACGTGTTTTATAACACACACACGGGCCTCGCGATGCGACCTTCTCTTTTCATGCGCCGATAACGACTTGTTTTCTGGTGCGCGAAATCTCGAGCTTTGATTGGATGCGCTATGTCATCAAGAGTTCACGAAGCTATACCGACGCGTCGGCTTCGTTTTCTTAGTTATTTTTAGATTGGTAGAGCGAGGTTTTCAAGATTTACTTAAAAATTTTACCGGTTAAAACACATTTTTTATATTTTATGAAAAATGAGAAAAGAATGTTAGCACTATTATTATGGCTATGGAAAACTAGCTTTTATATTGTCAGATGTGTTTCTGCAACAGTATTAATTGTGATTTAGCAAATTTAAATGAATTTTAGATAAAGGATGATACTTTTATCCTAAATATAAACTTGGTATTTTATTATTACAATTGATTCATTTTGCAGGAATTTGTCAAGTACTATGTCTGACGTAACGGCTCATGCAACAAAAATAATCCGTAGTTAAAAAGGGTTTCTAATACAACCAGTACTTTGATAAAAATTTCTATATTGTTATGTGAAAAAGACATAAAAAAATCAGAAAAAAAAATGTAGGACGTGAGCTTAATACCTTTTACTTTTATATAGTTAATTACTTTACAACCGAAAAGCTTATTTTACAGTGTTTGACTTTACATAATATATTAAAATTTATCAGCACCTTTTGGAAATATCTGAAAAATTCTAATCTTTCTTTAAAGACCTAACGGTTTTTACCTGCTGAACGAATCAATATCATTTATAAAAAAGTCAAATTTTATTGACTTATTTAGACATGAGATTATTATAAAGTTTTGTAAACGCACTTTTTAAACACCCTGTACATCTTACAAACTTAACTGGTGACAAATAATAAAGTCTGGTGCAGTTATCCCGTTTTTTGTCAAAGGTAATAATTTAATGATAAAAAAAATACTTTAACCCAATGGCACATTTTTACAGTGTTAAATTACATGTATAATTTTAATATACGGGTGGTCCAACAGTGCGTTTAAGTCCAATAGCTCGGTAATTACAGGAATTATAAAAAAAAGATTAATACTTAAGTAGTAGGGACTACTGAGAGCTACAAATTAAAATTTTTTGTAGATATACAGGATTGCGCATAAGTTTGGTATAAACCAAACATACCTTTTTTTAAATGGAACACCCCGTATATTGTTATATTTTTGGCTTGCATTCCCTGTTGCCATTCACCCATAATAGGGTTGTTGGTTTCAATACGGAGTCATTTTAATTTTATGGCCACTTATATAAAAGAAACAGAGGTATATTTGACACCCTGTATTTTTTTTAGTAGGTCAGAATATTATCATTTCATTTCGAAAAACACTTGCAAATCTGTTCTTCTTTTGTTTTAGATAATGTTTCTTAGATTTCTTTTATAGCGTATACAGGGTAAGTCAAAACATGATGTTCAAGTTTTCTTGAAAAATTTAAATTGAACACCCTTTTTTTATATTTAATTTAGACACCTCGACTAATACTCTTTTAGTTTCATTAAGCACTCCCTATACCTAAATCCAACAGTTACTCAGATATTCTTCGTTTTATAAGCAAAAATGTAAATGTGTACAAATTAACACAAGACATTAAAATTGAAGTAAGCTATGTAAAAGAAACAATTGCCTTCTTGGCTTCTCTGTCAAGCAAATTAATTTAAGTTGGTGTTTCAATTTAGTATTGAATACCAAAAAAGACGTGAAGATGAACTTTTCTAGGCAAGAAATGATTGATATGATTTATGTTCTGGGAGCAAGTAACAAAAACTGTTTATTAGCAAAGAGAATTTATCACGAGAAGTATCTCGATAGAAGACAACCACACAGAATCGCATTTGAAAGACTTATGCAACGGTTAGATAAAACGGGAAATGTAGAATACACTGACGGCCGAGTGATAATCGAGTTGTTAAATTTAGCAATGGACTTAGCAATTGTTAAAAGTTAACAACGGTTTAGAATGTTTAACAAAACGTCATTGTCAGTGTTATTCAATGATTTTAGTAGGCAACCTGTCAAAATCTGACATTTTGTTAAACATTCTAAACCGTTGTTAACTTTAACAATTGCTAAGTCCATTGCTAAATTTAACAACGCGATCATCACTCGGCCGTAAAACTGATCGAACGAAGCCTGTTTTTAATGAGGAAAACGAGCTAGCGGTAAATTTAAAAGTCATAGATAGTGATGAGCGAGACCGGTCTTGGTCTTGCGGTCTTGGTCTTGGTCTTGCAGCAAGACCAAGACCAAGACCAAGACCGAGACCAAGACTGCCTTTTCGCTTGCAAGACCAAGACCAAGACCGTTAAGACCAATACCAGACCAAGACCGAGGTGTGCAAGACTACGCAAGACCAAGACCGACCTGCAAGACTCTTGCACTTCTGCAACTTTTTGATATTGTAATATTCTTATTGTTATATTTAATATACAGAGGCATTTCATACAGACATGAGAAAACTGTGTCAAGAACTGTCAAAAGAGGTTTAATTTAATTATATATTATTTAATAAGTAAGATTTTAAAAGTCATAGATAGTGATGAGGAGACCGGTTTTGGTCTTGGGTTTTGGTCTTGGTTTTGCAGCAAGACCAAGACCAAAAAGGCCGTGCCTTTTCGCTTCAAGACCAAGACCAAGCCCGGGGGTAGAAGCCCAAAGACCAAGACCAAGACCAGGGGGCAAGACTACGCAAGACCAAGACCGACCTGCAAGACTCTTGCACTTCTGCAATTTTTTTTGATATTGTAATATTTTATTGTTATATTTAATATACAGAGGCATTTCATACAGACATGAGAAAAAATTCAAGAACTGTCAAAAGAGGTTTAATTATAATTATATATTTTTTAAATAAGTAAGAGGTTCTTAAATAAAATAATAATTAAATCGATCACTTTGTTCTTTTAGTTCTATAGTTCTTTTACAAAGATAACGAATAAATTTAATAACATGTTTCAAAAATAATGAGATGGTGACTCAATGGTCCGACAAAGCTTGACATCTCGAAATCGTTTACGACAGAGAAAATCTAGGGGTACAAAAGTTATGGAAGCTGAATATTACTTTTATAGTTTTAATGTTTTTTTAATTAGCTATTAAGTAATGCCACTTACAGGGTGGATCAAAATCTTCAAAATCCAAAAATACATTATTTTTGTTTCACACTGTAAGAGGTGGCCTAGATTGCTTCTAAAATTAAGATAATGTGAAAGTAATGGATTAATATAAAATATTTGCCATGTGATAAAGGAATACTTTTTATATAAATGGATTGTAAAAATCACTTCCGGTTTAGACGGAAAAGTCAAAACCGAAAATAATATTTAAAAACCATCTACGTCGACATTGTTCCTATATAACAATTCCCAGCATAATATACAGGGTGGTGATTTTTTCTAAATTGATTTTTCGCCATAATTTTTTTATTTTAGGGGAAAAGCTAAAAAATAAGGGAATTTTCTTGAGTGGCAGTGGATTAATAGAAAAATTCTGGAATAGAAAATAATTTTACATTTTATGCCCTTTTTGTCTATAATTTTTGTATGTTTGGTTTTTCACCATTATGGACGATTTAGGAGATATCGAGCTTTGTCACACTATTGGGCCCACTTGTATCTGCAGATTGTTTATAAAGTATTTTTACAAACTTTGTACGACAAATTCTTAACCAATTTAAAGGTAAAAAGTTCATATAAACTGAAAAGTTTTTTAAATAACTTTTTTTTTGAATCAGAAACCAATGGTTACATATCAGAATTATTTTCACATATATTTCACATCTGGTTGAAATTAAAAGTCTTTTTTTTCTGCTCACACAGTAAACAGTTTTGTATTTGCTTTAATTTTATCTGCTTCTTCAAAGAAAATTTATAAAATTCTTATCCCTAAAATGTTTCTTTATGCCACCAAATGTATAAAAGAAGGTTGTGTTTTAATTTAACCAAAAATATAGCGCTATAAAGGGGTGGATTTACGCAAAGGCTGAGTAGGCTGAAACCTAGGGCGGCAAATATTGTGGGCGGCAAATTTACGATTAATTTTTTAAGAAATGTGATGGTAAATTAATATATTTTTTTAATATTTAGGGAATAGATAAAAATATCCTGAAATTTGTTTTAAAGAATTGTTAATTAATTTTCTGTATGTTTTACTTTTGTTAAATTTGTTTAATAAAATTTTGTAATTTTTTTCAAAAAAGACTTACTGCAGACCGATATCTTCATTTTTTAAGTGAAGATCTTGGGCCGCTATTACACCAAGTACCTTTTAACGTCCGTTACCGAATGTGGTTTCTGCATGATGGTGCCCCGATTCATCATACGGCCAACATTCATACATTTCTTAATGATCAATTTCACGAACGTTGGATTGGGAGAGGAGGGCCGGTTGCGTGGCCGCCCAGGTCGCCTGACTTAACAAAAATTTACTTTTCTCTATGGGGTTTTGTAAAAAATTTAGTTTATCAAACACCTCCCACTATAAAAGACGATATGAAGGAAAGGATCCGAAATTTATTTAATAGCGTGAATTTTAATACATTAAGAGACGTGACTGTATCATTTGAACATCGCCTAAATATTTGTGTCGAACAAAATGGTGGTCATTTCGAACATTTAATTAAGTAGCTTTTACTGTTTTTGTACATCCAACCCTTATTACTTCCTGTTAATAGCCAGTGAATAATTAATTTTAAATGTATGCTCTTTTTAGGACTAAATTATTATTTAAACAATATTTTTATAATTTACTGATAGTTCCTTCTCTTTATTTAAAACATACATGGTTCGGCCAGTTTTATTGTACTCAACATATCCCGTTTCATAAAACCATTGCATAAGCCTTTCAAAAACGCTTTTGTGTGGTTATATTGGAGTACATTTTGTGATTAATTCTTATTGTTAACACTGAAACTAGATTTGTTTACTCTTGTAGCTAACAAATAGATTTTAATTCATTTTAAGACTACTAAATCAAATAATCATTTGTATTTGTAAAATATTTGAATAAAAATTGTTTTTCTTCCTGTTAACTTTTATGAAATTACTAAAATAAATTTAAGATTCTGTTTACTTGTATCAATAAATTTGAAAAATAAATAAATTTAAGTTGAGAAAAAAGAACGCATTTGGCGTAATAAAACAAGGTTTAAACTTCTGGGTTTCTAGAAAAAAAAAACGTTAATCTCGAATAACCTGTTCAAGGCTCCAACAACTTACATCTGGTCAATGTTAAAATGAGGAGACTCCAAGAATAGGACAATATACAGGATGTCCCGTTAAAAACAATAAATTTATGGCTTCAAGTTAAAAAAATTAGCATATTTGCTTATAAAACGAAGAAAATCTGAGTAACGGTTGGATTTAGGTATAGGGAGTGCTTTATGAAACTAAAAGAACATTAGTCGAGGTGTCTAAATTAAATATAAAAAACAGGGTGTTCCATTTAAATTTTTCAAGAAAACTTGATAATCACGTTTTGACTTACCCTGTATACTGCTATAAAAGAAATCTAAGAAACATTATCTAAAACAAAAGAAGATCAGATTTGCAAGTTTTTTGAAATGAAATGATAATATTCTGACCTACTAAAAAAATTCAGGTTATATATATATATATATATATATATATATATATATATATATATATATATATATATATATATATATATATATATATATATATATATATATATATATATATATATATATATATATATATATATATATATATATATATATATATATATATATATATTTTATATATATATATATATATATGTTTTTTATAAAATGGCCATAAAATTAAATCTTATAGACCCCAACAACCCTATATGTAAATGGCAACAGGGAATGCAAGCCAAAAATAAAACAATATACAGGGTGTTCCATTTAAAAAAAGGTATGTTTGGTTTATATCAAACTTATGCGCAATCCTGTATATCTACAAATCATTTTAATTTGTAGCTCTCAGTAGTCCCTACAACTTATGTTTTAATCATTTTTTTATAATTCCTATAATTACCGAGCTATTGGACTTGAATGCACTGTTGGACCACCCTGTATTTTAGGTTGTTAAATCTTTTATAACCATAATCTTTCTTTAAATTACCTAACTTACAAAAAACTAATTTACGTTACCTTATTTGCTTTAGTAAAGAAGTATTTTAAATTATTTAAAATTTTATTACTTTTTTTCAATTGATATTAAATTATAGACGCTTTGACGCTTAAATTAGCTAAGCACAAAGCAACGAAGGAACATGGCGAAATTATAGGAGTTGTGAGCTGCTACTGTAATTAAACTGTAAGGTGTGTAATATTACACCTTATTACTCGACACTGTGCCAAGACCAATATTGGAATTATTTAGGAAGGAAGATAATTTCCTATTTAAAAAATGGCTTAATTAAGTGAAACAAGCAAATTTTTGAATAAACGCCAATTAGCCCAGTTGGTGGAGTAAATTTTACACTATGAGCACAAGTAATTGGTGAACCGGCTAATTTTTTTTTATAATTAGTTTAGAGTATACTGCCTAATATTAAAAAAAGTTCATAGGTCAATCGATTTCCAAAAGTCCAAAAACATTTTAAAAAATATATATTTTTTTAAGTTCTTAAATATTTCGGGCTGCGATGAAGATAAAAAAAAGTAAATACCGTCTAGTAGGTGAAGTTTTTTTCTATAAAAAAGATATTCTGCGTTTTTTTTTCAGAGTTATAGTTTGTCCGGAAAAAAAGCCATCTTGCGCTAACAAACAAGGGATAAAATTTACGCTTTAAATTTAAAATCATAACATTTCACTATATAACCTATTACATTATTAATGTAGGAATGCTTTACTCTAAGGAATCGTAGTTAAAAAATAAAAAAACATGAAATTTTCTAAATTTTTTCAAAATTTTCAAGAAAAAATCAGGAGAGTAATTTTTTTTTTGGTTTTTCATTTTTTTTGAGTTATGCAATAATAAATATGAACTGAAAATTATTATTTATTTTATATTTAATAAAATCAGTAGAAATTACATGTTACAAAATTACAAACCGTCAACATTCTAGTTATCATTATCACTGTTTTCAGCAGTTGTGGAAAATTTTTACAGTATCAAAATCACAAGTTTAACAGACTGAGGAACATAGCAATCCCTTTTATTTGCAAGTGCACGTTTTTCTTATTCATTCAGTTGTGCATGAACAAAAAATCATTTTCATTATGCACTTTGGAGCCGGTTGTTGAGTCATTTTAATAGGTGTATAACCCCATTCTTCAGCATTAATAATATTTGATATCCAAATTTGAACTTGTAAGTAAGTTCCGTACAAGTAATACTTCGCACCATTAGATGTTGGGGGTAAAAATTCTAATTTAACAGGTTTTAGGGTTTTATTATTACTCGCAAAAGCTTTAGTAAAGGCCACATATCGGTAATCGTTAATACAAGTTGTTTTATTCGATGCTCCGTATAACGAAAGCAGAAATAATATGCCATTGTCAAAAATCGTTTCATGAGACTGTCTTGGCAATTTAAAACTTTCCATAGCTTGTGCTAACTTCTCATTTTTTGATTTTTTGATTTGGCGACCGGCGGAGTCATCCGCCGGTCCCCAACATATTTTATACCTGAGTTCCTTTCTATTGTATTTCTATTGTACATTCTATTCCTTGATTATTTATCTGTTTAGTATAGCAGTATCAAAATTTATCTTCAACTCTGCTAAGAGAAAAAAATTGGAACATAAGAAAAGTGCCATTTTCTTGTTATACTCAGAAAATAATTATAATTATAAAAATTTCCGTACTGAATTAATTTATGCTTACAGACTCTTAAAGTATACTAGTTTACCTACATAAAAAAATTACCTAAATAAGTGGATTTTTCATAAATTTTTACAGACCAATAAATTTATATCGCTATAATCTTTGGATTTTAAAAATTTTTAAAATCGTGACATGAGCTGTATTTTATAACAAGACAAAATTAATAAGTGAAAATTTTTATTTGTAAAGCCGGTCACCTAAAAAACAATTTTCCGAATTAAAAACAAATTTTTGAATTGTGATTATGTTTGAATTTTTTTTACCTATACGCTCAATTTGATTGTATATTTTATATATATATTTTATATAAAATTTTATATATATATATTATATATATATATATATATATATATATATATATATAATATATAATATATATATTATATATAAAAATATATATATATATATATTTTATATATATATATATATATATATATATATATATATTTTTATATATATATATATATATATATATATATATATATATATATATATATATATATATATATATATATATATATATAATTATTTTAATTATTTTTTTAATGGGTCGTAGAAAAAATAATGTTTTCAACTCTTGCGAAAACTGTGTCTTCCGCACTCGACTGCTTTCCCGAACGGCAATAGCGTACGGAAAAGTATTACTTTTCGCACTTGTTAGGAAAACTACAATTTTTCTATAATCATAAAAACAAAGTGTCATAAGTGGTCATTTTTTAACCACTGTAATAAGAAATAGTTAAAAATTGGACTTTTTAATCCGTGTGAGTGGCTGTAAGAAAAGTATCATTATCGTTTCCTTAAAAAAAACGCAATATTTATACGTTTATTCCTTAATTTTTAAACTATTTTATTAAAGCTTAATTTAAAATTTAATTTAAGTAGTCATTTACTATAACGCCATGTAAGATAACGCCTAAACCCACACATATAATATTTTATTCTCGGACCAGTTAACCACACCTGAACGATTATTTGAGCTGCTGAGATAAGCGGCTAGTGGAATCGGCCAACCTATACGGATGTAATCTGGTAGGAAACATATGGATATTTGGATTTGTGGATTTACAGAGATTAGTAAGACTTTTTTTAAGTTGGTTTTAAACGTACGGTATGATTTTAAAATTTTTCGTTCATATTAAGTTGTTTGGTATCTCTATAATTTTTAGTTACCACCACTTCTTGTTTTACCAAATATAAACATTCAAACCTGGATACCTTTTACGAAACTTAGTTTACTATGTTAAAAATTTTATGTTTATATTATTTACAGTACCTAAATAATAATATTAAACAAACTTTTATTAGCTTACTAAGATTAGGACGTTTTTAATTGTTGTACTGCAAAAGATTAAAATATCGTTTAGAGAAACTGGAAGGATGAACAGAAGCCTATATACAATTATTATTAGATGTGGTCGGGCTTAAACCGAGGAAAGATGTACAGGGTGGCACGTTTATCTTGGGACCCTACCTTAGCCCATAAAATATACAAAATACAGCAAGAAGTATCATATAAAAGTTTCTTAGTTTAATTTATATTTTAACAATATTTCACTTTTGGATATACATGGTACTTTTTTCGTGGACACGCATCAACTTTCTTAATTAAAATGGGACACCCTATATATTATTGGGTGTCACGTCAATAAGTTGCGGCAAATTCGACGCGGTTAATTCGATGTACGACAATTCGTCGCATGAGACAATCCGTCGCATCGCAATTCGACGCAGCAGAATTTGACGCTGAGAATGAGAAATATCGTTGTAATATTTAGGGAAATAATGTTGTAAAATTTGTGCCCCACGATCGGAAACACCCTGTATAGTATTCAGCAATATCTATCAACGGCTAAATAATATACAGAAACTTCCATTTCAAAAAATAAACGATATTACGAAAAGATAAAGATACCTAAAAGAAGATTAGTGCAATTACAATATTTAAAGAAAATATTAAATTAATAACTTCTATGTAGGGATAATTTAGACAAATTCAAAAGCCCTAAGTTCTAGTCGGTCATGGTCAGTTCTGGTAAGCAAAGCGGCTTTTATTTTCCCCAATTATATATCAGACGTAAAAATGCAGAGACGTATTAGAAAAGATCCATGCCTACTTTTTAAATAACGCGCCGAGTCTCTGCGACCAATTGTGTCTGCGTCGAATTCTAAATCCTCGAATTGTACGCGTCGAATTGTCGTAGATCTATATTATTGCATCTTTAGATTTGCAGTAAAATTCTAGACACATTTTATCTATACCTAAGTCAAACCGTTTTTGACATATTTTAAATTTTATATAAACAATAACCTTTGCGGATTCCAAAATAATTATTAATTTGTCGTATAAGAAAGCCTTTATTATTTAATTTCGATTGGATTTTTTTATTGAAAAGAACCTACTTTAATAGATTTTTATAATATTATGATGACTGTTAATACAGGACATTCAAAAAATAAGATTAAAAAAGGAAATTAAGAATACTGCCAGAAGTCAATTTTTTCAAATGAAAACCCCCAAATTTTATACTTTTATTTTATTTAGCATTAAAAATAAGTGTGAGTTTGTGTAAAGTTGTAGTTTTCAAAAGAATGGCAATATAATATTTTTTCTATCGCAAAAAGGCTAGTCTGCTCTTAAGTGTTTTTAATAGTTGGCTATGACTGCGTTTAAAAAGCAATAAAATGTTACGGAATATCACTATTTGTTAAAAAATCTGCTTACTTAAACTATGGGCCGCTTATCTTGCGACATTACCTTATCTTGAAAAATATATAGAAGATGAAGCAAAAAGTTAAATGCAAACATTAATTGGTTAATTTCAGTCTTTAATTTATTTCATTTTATTACACAGTGTCAATTGTATTATATTAAACCTAAATAAAATATTTAACAACCAATATAAAAAAAAAATAACAACATAAATTTTAAAGAACATATTAAACTAATAACTTATTGCAACAAGTGTTCTATATGCCGTCCATTTTGAGCAATACAAGTGGTGTAAAGATTTTCTAAATACATCACGGCATTTCTAACATATTCAAGTCCATTTAGGTATTGAATACCCTCTCGAATCCGACGTTCAAGTTCCTGCGCAGTTAATGGTTTGTGTTTGTATACTAGATCTTTAAGTATACCCCATAGAAAAAAATCTAGGGGGTTGAGTCGGCGCCCCTTGGAGGTCAGGCATAAATAACATTTTGCCCAATCCACTCTCTATATTGTGCATTTAAATAGTTGGTAATTTCTTGACTTCTGTAATAGTGAGCACCATCCTGATGCCAAATTAAATTTGCTCGTTCCCTTGCAGGCACTTTATTTTCCACAAGGGTTTGGACACTGTTTAGCGAGATTCTGGATCTCCAAATGGTGCACCATACTCTAACAAAAGTTCTTTCCGATCTTTTAACTTCCATATTTTTTTTGTTATTCTTGCTGCTCTAGTAGTGGGTCTTTTTTCTATTAAAAATTTGATTTAAGGTTGTAAATCTGGACTAATCCATCCAAATAATATTGGAAAATATATTTTCTAGAAAATGTCTCTCTATAAGGATATTGCAAGAATCCAACCTGATGTTGCAATCACGTTGTTCTAATTTTTGAATCGGACAATATTTATAGGCCTTGAAATTGTTTATCTAAAGACACGTTTGCAGCATTGTTCTTCTGACGTTAAGATCTAAAGATGCATTCCACGTTGAAGTTTCAGGAGTCTCTTTAAAATGCAAAAAATATTAAGTTGCTGTCCATCCGTAGAAACATAACGACGTTTTTTTTCTTTCCTTCAATGTTCCATTTATTCTAAATTCTTGGTAAATCCTATCGAAGATTTTTTTTCTGGGTGTCGTCTTAATAGAAATTTAATTATATATTTCCTAAGAGCTAGAGTCCGATTTTTATGGTTTGATATATAACTTTTTAACATATCAATCTTTCTCTCTGTGGAAAACATTATTAACAAAACTAAACTTTAAAATGAAAAATCAGTAAACAAGATGATACATGTCAAATAATTTTTTAACATGACAAATAGTGATATTCTCTAGTACTTGATTGTTTTTTAAACGCTGTCATGGCCAACTATAAATAAAACTTAAGAGCCATATAACAGACAATACCATTTTTGCAATAGAAAAATGATTTATTGCCAATATTTAGAAAACTACAAAATTTTGAAATAAACAACTTTACACAAACTTATCCTTATGTTTAAATCTAACTAGAATAAAAGTCTGAAATCTGGGGGTTTCCATTTAAAAAAATTGATTTTTGGCAGTTTTCTTTATTTAATTTTTTAAATGGCCTATGTTAACAGTCATTAAAATATTATAAAAATCTATTAAAGTAGGTCCTTAACCATAAGAAATCTAATCGAAATTAAATATTAAAAAATTCCTTATACAAAAAAATTATAATTATTTTAGAATCCGCCAACTTCATTTTTTATACAAAATTTAAAATATGTCAAAAACGGTTTAACTTAAGTATAGGACATTATGTATGAAATGTGTCTAGAATTTTACGTAAAATCAAAAGATGCAATAATATATAGGGTGTCCCATTTAAATTAAGGTAGTTGATGAGTGGCCAGGAAGATAGAGTACCCTGTATATACCAAAGTTAAATATTGTTAAAATATAAATTAAACTAAGAAACTTTTATAAGGAACTTCTTGCTGTATCTTGTATATTTTATGAGATAAAGTAGTGTCCCAAGATAAACGGGCCATCTTGAACACACAGAACCAGAGGTAGAGGAAGTTAATGAGGTACTACGAAACGGCAAGATCATTGGATAAACTTTTAAACTTAACATTTTATTTTAATTAGTGTCGTTGTCAGTTAGTGGTTTGGTAAGCATAAAAGATTTATTGAGATCTGTTTGGTTTATTGCTGAAAACAGTTAATTACATTTCTTTTTTTACCGTTCCTATTTAGTACTTTTACCTAGATAGCACAAAGGACAGTCTGCACATAGAACAATAGATATATTATGTTAAACCATAAATTAAATAAAATAGCATTAATTGATACATCCCAGCTTTGAATATTTTGCATGATTGAATAAATAGACAACGCGGAGAAAAGCGTAACCCACAGTTTCATACATCGAGTTGTTAAAGTAGATATGGTTTAAGAATTCAGGTTATCTCCAATTATTAGAAAATTTAATACATCTGGTCGTTACGTCCATGTGATTTTAAGGCATATCTTTTGCCTTGTCATAGAGGAATTTAAAATCAAGTATTTTAACAAGACTACACCCTGCTTTACGGGTAACAATACAGTTGTTTAAGCATAAATGCCGACATCAGTTTACTAAAGTAATATGTCAATACCTTCATACAAGTGGTTTGAGATTTTAATACACTTTGTTGTTATCAAAGCCGTCTATTAAAACTTATCAAAATTAAATTTCTACCTAAGGGTGTTCAGGTTTTCCTGCCATTTGGTATAGATATTATTTGATTTTCGAAATGTTTTTATTATACAAATAAATCATATAATTATTTTAAAAAGGGCTAATAGGTTAATTTTCTTTTAAATATTCTTTTTTGCTAAAAATTATAACAAAGTTAGAAAATTTTAGTGGTAGTAAATGGCAGTTTATTAGTCTGTTGCGAGGTATATATTTTTATTGTATATTATTATTTACAAATGATGTAAAATTTTAATTTGAATGTGTTAAAAATTTAATATTACTGGTTTAATGACACCACAATTTAGAAATTTATTTCCTATAATATTACTTCCCGTTAAGGTTACCAGATGCACTAAGAACCTTAATTAACAGCTTAGCTTAAATTTCGACCGCATATAACCAAACCAATTTATTGGGTAATTACTAGCTATGTCATTAAATTAAAGTAAAAGGTTAGGATGTCTAATTTATTAGAGCGCTAAAATCTAAGTTGGATTATTATAATTTTTAATCAATAATTATATTAAAAATAAAATAATAATAATAATACAAGGATTTATAACTGGAGAATAAAAAACTGCAGATTTTTTTGGCGAAAGCAGATATTTTTTTTAAGGCAATCTGATTTTTGTGGTCACAATTCAAGGTTAATCAAAGGTACTTTTAAAGAGATATCTTCATCATTTTGCGCTTTCAGAAGAGGCTTAAAAACAAGATTACGAAAATAAATAAAAGTAAAGAGTACTACCGTGAACAAAACTATGATTCGGATATATTAAGAAAAAAAATCAAAGTAAAAAGGAAGTAGAGAAAAACTGGAAAAAGAAATTTTCTTAGGAAGCATAACATGCTTGCTAGAAATAATTAAAGTTATTTAATATGTCATAAGTCATGATCTGAAATTTTTCATAAAACCTAAAGGGTTCCAGGTATATAAAAAACTATAGGAAGATTTGCCAAAACCGTGATGTCTGTCATTGCTAAGTTGGTATTTCCTCTTTAATTTAATAGTTATAAATTGGGTTTTTAAGACAAGAAATATAGAGGTCTCTAATTATAAGGAAGGGGTAAGTTTAAGATGTCTTTTTTAAAAATATATATTGTAAGATGTAGTTTTAACCAGAAAGGGTCGAGGTGGTTTGGGGCATGCCATCCATTCCAAAAGGGAGTATATAACTGATATCGATAGGGTCTCGGTGACCCAGTGATATGTAGAAGTAATGTTTTTAGGGTTATTTAAGTAACCAGAAATATGTGCTTTAAAATATTTTTTATTTAACTTATGACAACCTAAAATCGCGATAATATTGTAGTTGAGTCACTGTGACCTCTGTAGTATATACGTCACTCAAGCGACATTTTTAAAATACAGTTTATGTGGTTTTTAAATCTTATTTTTATAAATTGTACAGTTAATTTACAGTATATTAATTGTAAAATAAATTTATTAAACAAAAGATCCAAGCACTCCTTTTAATGATTATAAAATTAAAAACATACAGGAAATCCAGAGTACTGAGAAAAAATAAATCAAACGGAACAATACAATAAACACACTGTAAAAGCTGATAATAATACAAAAGTTGCACAAACAATGTTTAATAATGCAAATAAAGGTGATGCAGAACAAAGAAGAAAAACTAACCAAATATATAGTGATCACGATATTGAGAGCAAACTTAAGTCTTTGCCAGTGAAGAAAACTAAAGATTTGTTATGAGAATTGCCTGTCTTTAATTGTTTTTTTTTATTATTATTTTATATAGAGTCTCTGTGATCCGTCGAAAGCAGTTTAAGAAAATCTATGCTTCGATGGTAGTAACGGGCTAATACAGAAAAAAAAATCTTTTTTAGGGTTAATAAATATTAAAATTTATAGGGTTATTTGCCAAGGATATAGAATATTGACTAGTGCAAGCACAGATATTCTTACTTACTTGCTTACTTACTCCATGGCTTACAACCCAGAGTGGGTTTTTGCCGACTTCACAATAGTCCTCCACTCTTGTCTGTCACTCATGGCATCAAGTGGATTTTGGATGCACATTGCCCTTACGTCTTTGGCAATATTGTCCCTTCATCGGAGTCGTGGGCGGCCTAGGGGTCTTTTACTAACTGGTGCTTCCTCCCATACAAACTTGACAGTACGATTATCTGGTAGTCTTTTCACATGTCCCGCCCACTGTAATCGTTTCGATTTTATTTCTCGAAAAATGTTAGACTCTCCATATAGCTATCCAGCTCCCTATTTGTACCAGTTCTGTACCTTCCCGTTATTGCGTCTAGGGTTGGACCATAGATTTTCCTGAGTACTCTCCGCTCAAAGACTCGGAGGCGTTCTTCATTTGCCACGGTCAGTGTCCTAATTATTATTTTGTATATGTTTATCTTTATACGTCTTGCTGTCTGTTTTGATTTTAGTAGATTGTGAGTTGCATAGAGGCATTTGTTTCCGGCTTGTATTCTACAGTTAACGTCTTCTGTCCCATCAGTGTCATCTGATAGTGTTGTTCCAAGGTATTTTAATTTTTTGACACGCTCAAAGTTGTAGTCCTTCATTGTAATATTGTGCCCTATTCTGTCCCTGTCTCTGGTCCGGTTGTTTCTGGTGGAATATCCCACCAGTATAGTTATTCGTCTTCAAAAAACATGCAGATCAATCTGAAAAATATTTTAAGCTTAAGACATTAATAATAGGAATGTGCCAATCAAGACCTAGTTTAAAACGAGATAACTTTTAGGCTATAACAAGGGACAATATAAGTAAATTTCAATTCAAAAAATGTACTTATTACATATTTTCTTCTTAATGAAATTTATGACAAAATGTAGAAGATAAAATATTATACATATCCCGGAAATAAAGAGTTTAAAATGTATTTTTTTAGGAGTACAATATGGTAGGATAATAATAATAAAGAAAACTATTGAACCTTTATTTATCGAACCGTATAACATAAGGTAATATAGGCAGAATAATAACATAATTACTCGCAGATAACCAGAATCGTAGATGTCGATTAATGGACAATAAGCTTAAGGTCGGTCAGGCCAAGCTGACCAAACGCACGGCCGGAATTAGCATTCAAGTCTAAATTTTTGATGATTTGTAAACAAGTACAAATGTATGTATGTATGTAGCTATATCTAGCTATACGAATTAATTTTAAAATTGAAAATTATTAAAGTTTATCGACCTTAGTTAAAAAGCGAAAAATCATATACAATATGTCCACGGAAAAGGTGTTGAAGAGAAAAAACTTTTTTATTTTTGATTTTATCGAAAAAAGCTACTCTTGATAAAAAATTTTGCTACTTCTTAGAGTAAGATTGGAAGAGAAACATTTGAGATATTTTATACGCGGTGTTCAGAAAATTTAAAAAACTTAAAATGGTACAAGAGTAAAGTGCATTTATTTGTGAAGATATGGAAATAAGTTACTAGGAAAAGTTGTTCAAAATTAAAAGGTAGTCTCTAATACCAATTTTCAAAAAAATCGGCCTACTTTTATTTATTTGTGACTAAATTAATTTTAATACCAATTCAAATTTTTAATATGAATTTTATCAAATTTTTTGCTGTTAAGTAAGCTGACGTTTCTGCGGCTAATAAATTATAAAAGCGAAATGTCAATACAGCTTGTCACTATCAACGCCTACTAGTACAATAAAGAGTTGTTAATTTGAAATTAGATAATATTAAAATAATTTTTATCACAAATTAATAAAAGTAGGCAGATTTTTTTTTTTAAATGATATTAGGAACTATCTTTTACTTTTAAACAACTTTTTCCAGTAACTTATTTCCATATCTTCTCAAATAAATGCACTTGACTCTTGAACCATTTAAAGTTTTTTCAATTTTCTGAATACCGCGTATAAAATTTGTTAAATGTTTTTATCCCAATCTTACTCTAAGAAGTAGCAATTTTTTTAAGAGTAGCGTTTTTTGATAAAATAAAAAATAAAGAAGTTTTTTACTATTCCGTACTGGTGTGTCCACGGAAAAGGTGTTGAATAGGAAAAACTTCTTTATTTTTAATTTTATCGAAAAAAGTTACTTGTAATAAAAATGTTTGCTGCTTCTTAGAGTAAGATTTGGGATAGAAACATTTAACATATTTTATACGCGGTGTTCAGAAAATTGGAAAAACTTAAAATTGTACAAGAGTAAAGTGCATTTATTTGCAAAGATACGGAAATAAGTTACTAAAAAAAGTTGTTCAAACGTAAAAGGTAGTCTCTAATACCAATTTTCAAAAAAATCGGCCCACCTTTATGTATTTGTGATTAAAATTTTATTATCAATTAACTAATTCCAAATTTTTGTACTGGTAGGCGTTGATAGTGACAATCTTTATTGATACTTTGCTTTTATAATTCATTAGCCGCAGTATTGTCAGCTTTAAATGCTTACTTAACAGCAAAAATTTGATAATAAATTGATATTAAAATTTAAATCGATATTAAAATAAATTTAATCAAAAATAAATGTAGGCCGATTTCAAATATTTATTAGAGACTATCTCTTAATTTTGAACAACTTTTCCTATAACTTATTTCCATATCTTCTCAAATAAATGCACTTTACTCTTGTACCAATTTAGGTTTTTTCAATTTTCTGAACACCACGTATAAATATGTTAAATGTTTCCATCCCAATCTTACTTTTAGAAAGTAGCAAAATTTTATCAAGAGTAGCTTTTCGATAAAATCAAAAATAAAAAGTTTTTCTCTTCACACCTGTTCCGTGGACATACTGTATACCGTGTTTTTTCCAAAAAAAAAAAATAAATTTATAGCGGTAAAGGTATATTTATTTTGCAACTAAAATAATTTTTTCTTTTAATTTTTAGCAAAAACAAACTAAATATATAGTCCACAGTACAGAATACATTCTCTTAAGTTATTAACATATCTTTGAATCGTGGGTGGCTTCTTTTTGGCAAGTCCGACAAAGCTTTTTTCTGCGACTTTTCTTAAAACTGTTGCTTTTTCGAGTGAGTTATTTCGAAACACGTCAAATTCCTGATTTTTTTTTTGTATTAAGTATACTTTATTTTAATATATTTTTAAGCTTATTTGATGAAAAATTCGAAAAACATTTTGTCCGACAAGAATACTACTGCAATCAGCTTGTCTGACGCCCCGAATATGCTGAGTTTACGGAGATATATTTTTCAGTATATATGTAGTCCATTGTTGCCTTATTGTTTAATAATAATTATTTGCGTAATCAAGCGATCATAGTGTCTGACAAATTCATTGCTGCGTTTTTGCAGTTCGACAGTTGAAAGGGGACATTTTAACGAGGTTATGTTTGGCGATTAATACATAGCGGACAAAAAAATAGGTGTTGCTTAGAACTAATAATAGTATTACTTCTTATTGTTCGACAAAGAAAGTGATTTTTAAAGACAGTTCGGCAAAAATCACGTAAAAAAATGAAAAAATAACATACGGTACGAGCCTACAACTTTTGTATGCCTTCTAAGTTAGTTAGTTAGTTAATTTAAAAAAATAATGTAAAAGCAATTTACATTTTATGTGAAATTCGATAATACATTTAAATTTGTGACAGACAGAATATAATTTTACTCCCTAAATTTTAAAAGGCGATAAAAACATCGTGTCGTATAAATTCAAAGTTATTCGAAAATAAAGATAATAAGCAACAATAAAAATTAATTTATGATTTTTAATACTTATTATATTCTACGGTGTAATTACAGTTAAATTGCATCAAATGAAAAACTTTTTATTTGCAAGTTGTCAACAAACTTTAGTCTAGAACAATTGTTTAATACTATACTTTCATAAGAATTTAAACATTAAATTTTATTCGTTAAATAGTACTTTTTTATATGAACATTATTATTAGTTAAATATTTGCTATGTTAAATATCGTTGCAACAAACCTAAAATTGGCTAAAAATATAAATCCAGGTAAATTTTACAAATTCGCGTTAGTTTAACAAAAGTTATTTAAAAGCTATTTAATTGTAGCTACTTTAAAAAACATTTTATTAGAATAATACATGTATTATACAGAGGGTAATCTAAAAAGATAAATAAATAAATAAATAAAAATTTGAATAGGCCATAGTCATAACTTTTGATTCCAAACACTTTTTCTGTTTAACATTTTCTCATATTTGTTTTAATGAGGTTACTTTATTCTGAAGCAGGTTTAAAATAACTGACTACTTGTAGCCATGAAATTTTTCTTATATTTTTTACAACCACACTCATAATTTTTGAATTTAAATTCAAAAATTATGAGCACTAAGATGTAAAACAATAAATTGATTATGTTTCTTATAGTGACTCTAGCCTTAAAAAAACTCACTTTGCACGTAAGTTTTATTGTTAAATATTACCGTTTAAAACAATAAGTTGCATTTGTAGATTAATTTTTTGATTGTAAAGATTTTTCTTTATATTGTAGCCTTGAAAAGGAAAAATAAATTTCGAAAGCTCGGCGTTTAGTAAAAAAAAAGTTTTAGCCAAAACTAGACCGAATCCCCAAGAATTTGGAATCTTTATATATATATATATATATATATATATATATATATATATATATATATATATATATATATATATATATATACTCGTTATACTATATAATAATGTTAATAAAAAAATTCATTTAAGAACAAAGTGAGAACAAGTCAAAGAAATAATGATGACATTTTGAATTAGACATTCTCCTATATTTCCAAAAGGGAACATTATATTTTTAATTTTGAAGAAAAGCAATCATAAAATTTCATTAAGGCTTTTAAAAATAAAATTACAAAAGAAAAACAAATTTAAAAACCCCGTGCTATTTTTATTTAAAATTATTTTTATTTTAGAATACCCTGAACATTCTATACCAAAAGCTAGTAGAGGGAAAAAACTTGACTGAAAAAAACAATCAACTTTGAAAAGCACCTTTTCACCTTTAATTTACAAAGTTCAGTATTTATCAGAAGACAATAAACTAGACGGCTAAGCTTTTGTCGGAGATGATGCAAAGGATTGAGGAAAATCCATTTTTTTTTAAAAACATATTTTGTGGGGTTTTTTCCGGGGGAAAAAAAAAAGGGGGTTTTTAAAAAGTTTTTTCACTTTTACTTTAAAAAAATTTTGGGCCTGTATTTTATCAACATACATTAACGGGTCAACGGTATCAACACTTTTTTGGGAAAAAATTTTAACTACCCTACCACAAAATTTTCCAGAGCTAAATGTCAATAACATAATTTGCACAGGACGCACCGCCTCACAACGTTGTTGGAGTAAGATATTTTTTAATAACACATTTCCCCCTTATGGACAGGCAAATTTGGAACAATTAGGTGGCCTTCTAACAGCCGAGACTTAACGCTGTTAGATACTTTTAGATGGGGTGCTCTAAAAGAGAAAGTAAATTCACATAGAAATTTAAGCATACAAGAAATTCAGAATATTTCAATTCAAGATATTTTTCGTTTAAACACCGGAAACCAAGATTCCATATACGCAGCTTTGGAAAAACTAAAACGGGGATATAGACGTTGTATTTTGGAAAATGGTAGCCATTTCGAAAACTTTTATTTTTAATTTATGTTATTTTATATAGTGTTTTAGGCCAATTTTCTGTAATGACGTTGTTAAAAAGGTGATATGCTTATTCTAAGATGTTAGAGAACTTTTCTAATATAGGGTGTATAGTTAAATAAACAGGAAATACCATGTTAACAATTAAATCCGTTCGCTATATTAAATAAATTATTCAATATCTTCAACAAATAATAAAATGGACCCACCAAACTATATTTCACTAAAATAAAATCTTTAAAATTATATTTTGAAAACGGCTTTTAAACAGAAATATTTCGAAAACGCCCAAACCAAATGTCGACTATGCATATATTTTTGAAATCTGGATAAAACGATCTTTTATTTTAGCTAATAATATACAGGGTGTTATATTTAAAAAAACGCGAGTTAGCGTCATATCTTAAAAATGCGACGTTCCATTGTTTTTTGGTAACGTCATAAAAGAACCTCAGTAACAAGCCTACAACTTTTGTATATAACATTTTCACCCATCTCTTTACCTAAGATAGATAGCATTTATAATCAATGACCCTGTACATATAAATTTTTATTACTGATTTTAAATGTAAATCTGTATCTATGAACAATTATTATGTAGATTTTTTTTTGCAAATTTGTCAGACACAAGCTCATTAAATCAGCTTATAAACATATTAAAATAAAGTATATAATTTTAGCAAAATAATAAGTTGTGAATGCAACGTGTATTAATATCGCCCACTTAAAAAAGCGGTATTTCGAGAACTCCTAGAAAGAACTTTTGTAGGACTTACCAAAAGGAAGTTACCCACAAAGTTTCAAGTATACATTATTCACTTGATAGCATGTATTCTGTACTGTGGACTAATATTTGTAGAAACAGACAGCTACCAATTTGTATTGATATAATTTTTTCACATTTTTTTAAATATTTTTTATGTTGCCCAATTAAAGTGTATTTACAGTACGGAAATAATAAATATTTTTTAGACAAAAACCCAGAAAACATTTTATCAATGATTCTTTAGAATGTTTAGTCCATAGGAAATAAAACAGATAAACTGTTCATACTTATGGAGAATAAGAATTTTCCTGATTTACTTTCTATACTGAACATTGGCTAAAATATGATAAACCATTTATTTACAAAATTACAAAGCTATATCTACTTTTTTTACCTTTAAAACATAGCGGATTAATAATCTTTATATAAAGTGATATCTTTAAAAACTTAATTTTTATTATTTTAACAAATTTGATTTCCCATTGGTGAAAAAAGAACTTAAATTTTTGATAATAATTCCTAAAACAAATAATTTATTATTTGCTTAGACTTTGCTAGACCCCCTTTGTCTTATATTAGCTATTAAAAGCAAAGGTAAATTTAATTTTAGAAATAATAACAATAAATTTTAAAATCTTGTCTTCTACATTACCTGAAATACAATTTTCATAAGAATGACTTATTTGGGGCTTTTTATTCAGAGGTTTTTTAATGTTGTTTAATTAAGCTTTTTTATTAAAACAATAAAAAAAAATGAAAAAATTATTGTATTAAAAAAGGTACTAACATAAGGTCAAAAATGATGTGATCTTTACATTACATTAGAAAGTTTGTACCCATGTATAGCCCTTTTATTACTTATTCTAATTAATATCGTATCGTCTATAGAAAAGTTGTAAAAATGGCTAAAAAAAGATAACTATAAAAATTAAATTTCGATTTCATTTAATTTAAAAAAAGAATGTTGGTCTGTGATTAATAACTTAAGTGGAAAAAATATTCCTCTCACCATAAACACTACATTATTAACCAGTAATTCATTAAATTCTTTTCATAGATCTATAGCCTAGAATTTATTCAAATATACTATTTGTAATATTATTTTATTTATTCATATGGAAAAGATTGTTAATAATAAAAAATTTACGAAACATTTTAACCAAGGTAAAAAAATCCAAGCACCTTTAACGAAATTAAAAACAAATGAGCTCCAGATTGGGATAATCTACCAAATAAAATATTTTTCCAACTTTCTAATTTATTTTTCAAAGCTATAGCTAAATTTAATATATTTTTTTTAAATAAAGATTTTCTCAAATGTTTAAAATCTGCTGTGATTCTGATTATTCGACTTTATAAAGGAAGAGAGAGATTGTGATACACTTTTTATCTTAGACCATGTAGTTTATTACAAACACTTTTTAAAATAATTAAAAAAATTGTAAAATGCTTTTTAGTTATTATTTAATATAAAAATTTAAAATATAAAAGTATTTGGATTAAAAAAAAAATAAAACACAAATAATGCAATATTTTCTTTTCCTGAACATCTTTACATGTCGTTAAATGTTAAATGATGTAAATCATTCTATTCTGTTAGAAAAAACTTGAGATTTATTGATTTTGTAGTGTTTCTTTAAATTTGTTTAAGTTATATCTTTCGGAAAGATCACAAACAGTTCGTTTAAATAATGGTATGCCAGAGATTATAAATAAAATTTGTAGTATTCCCTAGGGTTGTTGTTCTTGAACCTTTATTATTTTTATTAAGTATAAATAAGTTAGCTATAAAATAAATATAAAAGGAAAATTTACAGTGTTTGCAGATAATAAAACTATTACATGTAATAGCAAAGATACAAACTGTTTGAACACAGTCATAAAAAAATAGGTGTTGCCATTTAAAAAAATACTCAATGACGTCTTATCTCAAATCTGGGACATGCTGTATAAAATTTTCTTACAACAAAGAGAGCGCAATTTAGAATAGTAATTGATGTGTCCGAGCATGTTTTCGAAAAAACACCTTGTATGATTTACTAAAAGTTAGAGTCTCGCACTGTATATATATATATATATAATATTATATATATATATATATATATATATAATAATATATTATATATATATATATATATATATATATATATATATATATATATATATATATATATATATATATATATATATATATATATATATATATATATATATATATATATATATATATATATATATATATATATATATATTGCTTAAAAGTACCTTCTGGCTTCCTAACCGCTGAGTTCATACATCGTCGTTGTGGTTGGGCCCAGTTGGAACATGCGCTAGAGTTGCTGGTTATCGGCAACTCTTTTGGCTAGCGTATGAAACGGGATCCGAAGCTAAGATGAACACAAGGCTTAACTTAAGGTGTTAGCATACCGTGCTGATGAGTGAATGACATCCTGTGCCTTAAACAGGTGTCTCCAACGGTGCCTCTGAGATAAGGGCAACCTCTCAGAGTATCTAGCCTTACTGCGGTAATGCGGGGCTCTGCCGTGGTGGACTATTACTTCCCTAGCTCCAAACAAAAAGCGCACAGAACCGCTTTCATAGGAAAAAAGTGACAAAGGTGCGCTGACCGAAACGGATAGATCCGGTTCAAGAGGTGCCACTCAAGGTCACAAGCAGACAAAGGTGCGCCGACCGAAACGGGTTAATCCGTTTCATAAGGTGCTCCTGAATCACCGGCGCCTGTTTCACGGGGAAGGGCTAATCCATCCCAAACAAACAGGTGCTTAGGAAGGGTTCCCCGAATCAAAACAGAAGGCGGACAGAACCGCCTTTATGGGAAAAAGGGTTCCCTGGCTTTAAACAGAAAGGATAGGACCGTTTTCATAGGATAAGGCCGGAGACGCGGCCTCAGAAAGAACATCTGGTTCCTGTAACAAGGACATGGTAACTACCCACGTCACTAGACCGGGAGAGGAGGGCATGATGGATCTAATCGTCTGCTCGTCATACTCTCCGGGAGACAGGGACACCAGAACACATCAGAACACATTGTGCCCGTGTCCGGTAGCGACACGAGTAAGAGGAGATGTAAGAACTCTCTTCCAATCTGGTATTGGATTCATTAGAAGTAGGATCCTATTGGGAAAAATATAAAAAGGTGTGAGCCACAATACACCGAGCGGTCGCAGTGGAGGGCGTAAAAAGTCCACTCACTTTAAACCTACCTACCTACCTTCTGGCTCACCTTTTTCGAAATTAAAATTAATTTATTAATTCGTATAAAATAGGCTGTTTTTGCCAGAGACCTCAAATATTTCAAATGGTCAGAAGAAATATTCAAATGCGATTTACAGCATGCATTAAAGCAAAGGGTGGCCATTTCCAGTATTTAATCTAAAGTTTAAATTGAATACATTGTTCCTGAACAATTAGTACAAATAAAATATTAAAATTATAAATAATTCGTGAAAGAGCTCAGAGTACTTTTATTTTTATTTTTATAAACGTTGAGTCAGAACAAAAAAGTCCAAAAATACTTTCTCAGCATAATTAAACTGGCTTTAAGAAAGCAATACTAATTTTTCGAAAATCAATGGCGTACAGTTTATTTGCTAAAACTAAGAACTTACCGGCACGAACGCCACTGATGTAAGTGCCTTAGAAAACAATTTTATACATGTAAATGTGACCTATAATTATACATTTGCGTGTACAAAAACTCATCTTAATATCTTAACGGGTTTTTAAGACATGTGAAACTATAAAAGACAAAAAACTTTAATCACCCCGTATCATAAAAACAAAGCATTTCCAGATCCATGTTTATATAAACTTTTTTTCATATTTTTTGATGTACAATCTGCCTCTAAATTTTCCTTACAACATTCTGTAACATAAATATATATATATATATATATATATATATATATATATATATATATATATATATATATATATATATATATATATATATATATATATATATATATATATATATATATATATATATATATATATATATATATATATATATATATATATATATATATATATATATATATATATAATATATTTTGCCAACTTAATAATATAATAATTTTAATATCATAAAAAGAGTAAAATATTTTTACCTTTTTTTTTAAATAAAATATAAAAAAAAACTTACCACTAATTGGTAGTTTACGCCACAAAGTTTACTACTAAAATAACTTTTAGTGGCGTTCTGTTAAGACGATGGATAACCGCAGCGCGATCAGTGAAAAAAAGCAGTTTTTAGTTATATAGCATTATTTGGTACTTCAAAATCTTAAAATACGACTTTTTTATTTTTGTTAGGATAATATTTGTGTTCATATAATAATGTTAAAATTAAATCTTATCCAAATATAAGTTTAAAATTTAGTACCCTTAAAATAAATAGAAATGGTTTCCAATCAACCAATTTTATGTTATTTATATGCACTAAAACATATTATTACTTATATTACAGGCAGTCGGTATTTTTTAAGAATTTTATAAAAAACCTTTTTTAAAAATACCTGCAAAGAAAAACTGGAAGGAATTTTTATCAAGGAAACTTTTTAGCAAAATATTTTTTGAAAAAATGTCAAATAAAATATGTATATTCTTGAGTGGTATTTGTTAAGAATATAAAGGAAATATAAATATAAAATAAAGCAGTAAAAGCGGATTATATTTAATAATAAATTTAAAAGAATACCTATCTAGATGTTGGACTACTTTATTCCCTAGTGTCTCTGCTGCATCTTTCTGGTATATTGAAGTATTCTTTTTATGTTCGATTAAAGACTTATAAGCTTTTATCCACTGTTGTAATAAAATTCATATAAATTTTAAAACTGGATTATTATGTTCTTTTTGCCTTGTTAAAATTCTTAAAAAGTTTTTTTTCAATATTTTTATTAAAAACTTGTCGTTATATTTTATCTTTTAACAATAGCCACATAATTTTTAACTTCTAAATATTAATAATGGTAATTGTCAATATATGGCCGAAAAATATACATTAAGACTTTTCAAAGTTAATAGTTATTAAAAAAAAATTATTGACCAAAAATTATACTTTATATGCTAGTAATAAGATAGATATCATAAATAATAATTTATGTTTTACGCCAACTGGTTTTTTATTTTATTAATATAATATTTTTAAATTAAATAATATTTTATAACCGATTAATGAATTTATTGTAAAACTTCTTATCATTGGAACAAATAAAAAACTTAACAAAAATTTCAAAGAAATATCTTTTACATAAAACTGACGATATTTTGAAAAATGTTCTTGTTTAATTAAAACATATATTGATTTATTAAAAAGGAAAATAGCTATTTAAATACTTTGTTGTAATAGAAAATTAAATTTAAAACCCTAATATTAAACATAAGAAGAAAACATTACCAAATACTTTTTTTTTTTTCGAAAAAGGAATACTAGTAATAAAAATTTAGGTTTAATACAATAAGGTTGAAAAAAAATACGTTAGCAGAATTTAGGACCTACTAACTTAAAATAGGTTTACTGCCTTATTTAGCCGGTAGAGAGCGTTAATAGCATAAAATATTATAAATTTAATTAATAATTTGCGTTAATTAATCCCGGTGAGTGTTAGCTGAAGTCATGTAAATTGTTTTTTTTTTAAGAAAACTCACTCTCATTAGGAAAACTTTCTGCTAATTCTTTAGTTTGATATAAATCAAGCAGATATTTTTAAAAAACAACGCCAAAAGGGAATGAGTCACCTTCATGCAATTATAAATATTCCATTTAAAGTTAACTTTTTTCAGAATTCGTAAATATACCTAAAGAGATTTAAGATCATGGTTCCATTAAATCTGTCTCGTATTACATCAGGGTTAATAATAATAATAATAATAATAATAATAATCTTTATTTCAAATTATGATACATATAACATATAACACAAAATGAAATGACGTCAAAGGGTTCACAGAGCCCTAAAAACTTACAAATTTGGACATTCTCTTAACTATAAGGTTCTAAATCTATTAACATTTTTTTTATCTCAGTTTTAAATTTATTAAATGATTAATTTTTTTTTATTCTCTCAGGTAAAGCATTGAACAATTTTATACACATATATTGGGGACATTTCTCAGTAAGTGTCAGCCTGTGTTTGGATACCTAAGGTCTGACATTCTTGTGTCATATCTATGGTTGCTGCTTGGTTAAAAGCATCTTTGTTTTAAAGAAAAGAGTAAGCATTCATAAATATAAAAAATACACATCATTAGACCTAACTTTCTAAAAACAGTTCTACAACTTTGCAAATAGCCTAGTTTTTAATTATCCTCACTAATCTTTTCTGAATAACAAAACACTTTGAACCATACTGTCCTTTCCCCAGAAGATAATGCCATATTTAAGAACAGATTCAAAATTTGCAAAATATAATATCCTGAGAGTACTCTCTTCCTATATTTACGATTCGAATCCCATAAGAAATTGAGTTTAACATTTTGCTTAAATTATTTATTAATGCCCAGTCTAGATGTTCATTAATACCTCCTAAAAATTTTGCATTTTCCGAAATTTCAACAGGCTTGTCTAATTTTGATTAATGTCATTCGATGGTTTGCAAACATTGGATTGTTTTGTTCTAAAAAGTAATATATTTGTTTTGTCCTTTTTAAAATTAACTTGTTTTTAGCAAACCATTCTGTAGCTAATAGTGTAGCGAATAATAATACCAGCCCAAATACTTCTTTAAAATTGATGCTTATGATATGCAACTCTAATGGAATATATATTGACTTCTTAACGCAATTTTTTTGCAAGTTGGTAACTTGGATATTTATTTATTTATTGGACACATTATTAAGTCTTTTAGAAAATTTATCTCTTTTACTAAGGATGAAGTATGGTATATGCAGGACGGTGCCCTTGGATGGATTTAAAAAACAAAATCGTTAATTAATAAAAATAACCCCATGTTCCCAGATTAAAATATCTTGACTTTTTTTAATGTGCTTTTTTAAAAGAGGTTGCAAAGACTTTAGTAAATACTTGCTAGGTTTAGTTGACCAACTTTTGGATGCAGGAAACCTTTTTTTTTGTATTTAAGCGTTGATAGGTCAATTTCATTTTTAACAGTAGGTATGATTTAGTTCAAAATATATTTATCAATTTCTTATTACTATATATTTTTATTAGTAAATTGATGTTTGCAGCAAATTTAATAGGTTTTTCTTAACAAAAAGAATCTTAAATTTAAAAAATAAATCGAATAAAAACACTAATGTTTCTCTAACGTGGAATAATGAAAAAAATCAGAAAAAATGTCGACTATTAATGTCACCTTTAATAAATCTTTTTTTTATAGCCGATCATTATACCACCAAAACAATTTATATTATTAGGAAGTATTGTAGGTTGGTATTGAGGTGGTAGGAGATTTCCTCGCCGAGGGCGGTACCACCCCATTTGCCCTTTAAAGGATTCGTGAAGTCTCAGGACGTTTCGAGTTCGGGGCGGTGGGTCAGTTTTTCTTTCCTCTTTTCTTCCTCTTTTAGTTTTCCTTCTTCCTCTTCTTTCTTTTTCTTTCTCTTTTTCTTTCACTCTGTAAAATTTGGAAATAATGATGATGGCACGCCCGAACGTAAAGTTATCCGGGGTAAAATACCCCTCCATTCGGTTCTCCGGGCGAAATATGAGGGGCCACCATCGAAAAGTCTATATCCTTCACAAATATAGGGGCTTAACTCCAACTAAACTCTGTTCCCATTATCTTCAATCCTCCAAACCCCACATACTATTTCTTACCGAAACCCAAATAAGTTCCAAAACGGCAACCAACCTCCTCCTTTTCCCGGTTATGAACCATTTTAATCTTTTCGACCCCATGGCGGCGTTTGTGCACGTTCGCAACGACCTGGCTTGTGTTAGGGTTTCTAATCTCGAATCGGGTGGCCTGATATTCTTTGGCTAAACTTACTTTCAGATCTTCTACCAAATTCATCTGCTTTTCGGTTCCCGTCTGACAATTCCCACGACAGTTATTTGATTTCCTTTTAATAAAGATCGACAATATTATTTCCCAGTTTCCATTGGCAAAAAATGTTCTCGGGGTTTTAATGTTCATAATAAGGATTGGCTAGGATCCACAAAAACGATACATAAGACAGAGCAGCGAAAATTTCGCAATCACAACTCGCTCACCAATCTAATTATGGAACCTACCTACTTTCCTAGGGTTCCCACCCATAATTCCTAACCCCCTAGATTCTTTCTTACTTCCACCCCGAACTCTATCAAGCATCAGTAACTGCTCCTCTTGGTCGCTCTGACCATGGTTTGGTCACCGTATCTTACTCCTCTCATTTTAAGGCAACTAAAAGCATGCCGCCACGAACCGTCTGAGATCTGGCACTACAATTCGGCCGACTAGGACGGTCTGAGAGATTTCTTTGCCAGCTACCCTTGGGATCCTACCCGCTTTTCTTCCTTCGAAACTTCCGAAATATGTAAACAAATTACCGAAACAATTCAATTAGGCATTGAGACCTATATTCCCCACACTTAAAAAAACCCCATAACTTCAAATCACAAACCGTGGTTTTTTAAATCATGTTGCAAAGCCAGACTTTTAAAAATTCAAGCCCACAAAAAGTTTCTTCAAAACCCCAGTCCCGAAAATCGACAGGCTAGCATCGAAGCGAGAAATCAGTATAATCAGACAATCTCAAAAGCAAAAGACCGTTTTAACAATCGAAAAAGATAAAGTTCTCTCTTGCTCAAATGGCGTAAAGCTTTCTGTTCCTTTGCTAAAAATATAATTCAGAACTTTTGCACAAATTCTTTTCGACCCCTAATCTCTGAAGATGGAATTGTCTCTACCTTCAAAGGAAAAGCCGAACTATTTGCTAAACAATTTGCTGCCAATTTTACGCTTGATCCTCCTATTAATCTTTCTCTTTCAACAGTTGTCCTTATTTTTCATGAAATGTCCGATATAATTTTTAAAATCAAACAGATCAAGCGTATTCTTTCTTCTCTTAATACTAAAAAATCGTCTGGGCTGGATGGCATACAAGCAATCGTCTTAAAAAAATTGCTCCCGAGCTTGCACCCATCCTAGCTCCCTCTTTGAATCTCTTACGACACGGGCATTTCCAGGGAAAGCTGGTGTGCAACCTGTCCCCAAAAAGGATCAAAAGTCTCCCCCTTTTAATTATAGACCTATATCTTTCTTTTAGTTGTTTGCAAGTAATGGAAAAATTTATTAATTCCCAAATCTTAAAGTATCTGGAAAAACATAAGATCTTCCAAGATAGACAATATGGATTCCCGTCACAGTAGATCCAGAGCTGATCTTCTATCCTTTGTTTCACACAACTGGAACAACTCCCTTGGTTTCTTGGTGAATCCCAGATCTTTTCTTGACATATCCAAACTTTCGATCAGGTCTGGCATGATGGGCTTTTTAACAAACTTCCTTCTTACGGTGTTCCACCTAACTTTGCTCTTGGCTTTCCAGTTGCCTTTCTAATCGATGTATTCAGTTAGTGTAGATGGTCATTCCTCCAGCTTCTCCCAAAATTTAAAGCTGGGGTGCCCCAGGGCTCAGTGTGGCACCCACGATGTTTTCTCCTACACATTAACGATCTTCTTCTTCCACAATCAATCCCAATCATAGTTTTGCTGACGATAGTACCCTTCATTCTAGTATTCAATTTCTTAAGCCACCGTGTAATTCTGATTTCGGAAACAAGCGCAGGTCAATGCAGATATCTCTTTTACAAGACCTCAAACTTATCTTGGATTGGGGTGCCAAAAATCTTGTAGAGTTTAATGCCTCGAAAACACAGTCATTTCGCTGTCGCGAAAAAGTCTGCAAATGCTATCCCCATTTAGCGAAGTTTGCAGAGCAAAGAGTCGTTTAATCTTATCGGCGGTCAAATAACCTCCTGACACAAACACATTTCATCCATAGCCGGCCTTCAAAAAGATTGGTTTCTCTTGAGCCAGAAAATAGTTCTCTTCTTCAATCTGTCCCTCTGTATGTATCCCAAATCAGACCCTCTTTGAATATTGTTCTCATGTCTGGAGAATGGCGTCCCAACACTTAGCATTCTGGACTCCATTCAAAGAAAAAGCCGTTCGTCTTATTAATGATTCAAGCTCACGAGAGGCTTCCTATTCTTACCGTCGAGCTGTGGGGATCTGTGCTCTTCTATAGGTATTTACAGGGCCTTGAAGTTGGCCAGTATAATTCCTTCTCTGGCACTCCCAATAGAGCAGTAGTGCAACTTTTATGCATACTTTTACAATTCAGTTAGAGGACCCCGAACTTCCCTTTCTTCGTTCCTTCACCCAGAGTGTCAAGACTATAGAACCTGCTCCCCCAAAAGTTTCCTTCTCCTCCCAACCTCCAAAATAAAGTCCCTTAAAAACTTCCCTCTCACCACACTGAAGACACCCACGGTACGTTAGTACTTAGGCATCAGCCTTCGTGGACTGTCACAAGATTAAAAAAAATAAAAAATGGTCTGAATGTAATAGAATCATAAAATTGAAACACAATTTAAGAATAAAAAAAAACTAAAAATTCTTAAAATTTGGTATGTTCTTTACCAGCCAATCGATTTGTTTTTAATATAAATAGATTGGCTTAAGTCCACCTATATTGACATCAGGTTAAACATATAATTTTGGGACACCCTGTATTTTCCATTTGAAATAAAACCCATTTTTTTTATAACTTATTAACACGTATCTATTTCTAAAGCCTCACACTGTAAAAAGAGTTTTGTAAAAATACTTTACTTTATATTTAAAATGTTAAACTCATTAACTTTATAAAGTAAATACGGAAGGACATAAAGCTATTGTACAGGGTGATCAGTTAAGGGTAGCGAGCGGCCATATCTCATAAGATATTGGTCGTATAGATTTGAGAAAAAAATTATAATAAAAGTCGCCAAGAGAAATTGCTGGAAATTATTTTTGAGTTTGTCAAACGTCCCTGGGGCGTAACAACCGACACCAAGTAGAAAAATGGGTTTTTATAGAATTTTGTCTAATAAACGTATATCGATGATATCATTTTCATATTTACTGACCATTTCCCTACATTTTTTGTCAAAACCGTTTTGTTCTATCTATAAAAATAAAGCGGTGGGGGAAGTTCAATTTTGTTTTTTAAACAATCCAAGATTTCTCCCGTTTCTTTTGATCGATTTTAGCAAACATAGGCACATATGAAAGAGCATAAGTTGCGCTTCAAAACGCTTATTTGGTTTTGCAATTTTTGACTTTTGCTCTCGCCGCTAGATGGCGTTAACTGTTAGAAAATTTTTAGTTTTTTCAAAAAAAATAAATGTAATGGTATATAAATTTTTATATATTTTATAAGAGGATAAATTTTTCTATAATTTAATGAAAAGAATTTATTATCTACCTTTTTTAATTGATATTGACCAAAATATAATTTTATTACATTAAAAAATGGCCCACTGTTTTTTATCAAATAAAAATCAGTTTTGTAATCTGTTATTAGTTTAACAAAAAGAACCTCTTGCCTTTTTTCGTTAGACAAACTGTTTTTGATTAAAAAAAAAAAAATAGGTTTAATACTGTTACCTTATAATTATCGTAAACAAAACCTATTTTTTTTTCAAAAATGTTTGCCGAAAAAATTTTTGTTGCAAATAAGAGATTACAAAACGTTTTTATTTTGATAAAAAACCCATTTTTAATGTAATAAAATATTTTGTTCCAACTTCGGGTTTCTTTTCAAATTATAAAAGATTTTCCTCTTTTAAAAAAAAATAAAATATCCATTTTTTTTTTTGAAAATCCAAAAATTTGCCCTTAATTTTTCTTAAAAAAAAGAAAAATCAAATCAAATAAGCGTTTTGTAGTAAAATTATGTCCTTTAAGTTTCTCGGTCAAAAAACGGGGAATCTTGGTTTTTTAAAAAAAAACCATAAGTAGATGCAAAAGGGAAAATTAAATGGAAAAAAATTAATATTCATCAATAAAAGAGGAAATTACTGACTGCATCCCCCACTCCCCCATGCAATAAGCCCCGCCCCTTGACCTTGATTGGGCCTGTGCGATACGTCATATAACCTTGAATGGTCAGATGTGCATCCCCCCACTCCAACCCCGCCCCTTGATCTTGATTGGGCACGTGTGCGATACGTCATATAACCTTGAATGGCCAGATGTGCCGAGAGGCTGTTGGTTGGGTGCAGCACGGGTGTTGCCGATGACGTCATATTACCGAAAGACCCGTGCGCTTTAAGCGTGGGAAAGTGTTTGTTGGCGCTGCCCTTGAGGTGCAGGTGTGCTTTAAAATTTTAATGGGCCACATCGCCCCCATTTTTTTCACCTTAAAAATCTCAATTATATTAGTCTCGCCTGGAGTTTAATTAAACCTATATTCTAAAACACTTTTCCTATTAAAACAATAATAATGCAACTTTCAATATTAAAGGTATCTTTTAATCAAAATTAACAATAATCTTTTTACTGAATCGGTTATTTGAATCAATCCGAAAAGATTCGTTGAACCGATTCACTTTATTATAATGCCAGATAAAGGATGCCCTGCCCCCCACAAACCAATCGTAACTCACAACTAAAGAAAGGTAATAAGGTATTGTTTGTATTTTACCTGCACTGAAATATTATTTGGTTAAACATAATATTACACCATTTTGTTAAATTTTAAAATGCAATTCCTAAGAGGTAGATTTGCTTACCACACACCTAAATATAAATATATAATAAAAATATAAAATAAATTATAAAAATCTGATTAATGATGGTTTGCCCATTTACCAGCTTCTTGCTCCTTTTAAATCCTATGTTTCAAATTTTTCCTAAAAATCGGACTTTTTCCATCCAATTTATAAGGCTTACTGGATCTTTTTGTGGAAATATGGATCAACAATGGTTTCAAAGAATTTTTCGCGACAGCAAACATAACTGAATAAAATTTTAGTGCTCCAATCCATAAAAATATTTAAAAAATAAATATTTTATTGAAGGGATACTATTATCGGTTCTATAAAAAACAATACTTATGGTATAGTAATTTTAATAAAAAAAATAAAATAAATTTAAAATCTGATTAGTGATGGTTTGCCCATTTACCAGCTGTCTTCTCCTTTTAAATCCTATGTTTACAAACTTTGCCTTCGCGACTTTCTACATCTTTCCAATTTGCATAAGGCATTACTGGTCTTTTTGTGAAATATGGATCAACAATGGTTTTCAAAGAATTTTTCGCGACAGCAAACATAACTGAATAAAATTTTTAGTGCTCCAATCCATAAAAAATTTTAAAGAAATAAATATTTTATTGAAGGGATACTATTATCGGTTCTATAAAAAACAATACTTATGGTATAGTAGAT
>JAHBCN010007126.1:0-45254 GCA_019359885.1 Listronotus oregonensis | reverse complement strand
GGGAATTACGCCTAGGCTTTTAATTAATTAGCAAATAAACCATTCTTATTATAGTGGGTAAACGTTTTTATATAAAAAAAATCTTGATATATTTAAATTAAAAAAAATTCGCCTACAGAAATGTATTTACTATAAAATTAATTAATGTGCAAATCTTGAACAACACTATACAAATATAGGCACTAGGAAAATATGTGTTATATTTTTTATTACCTAAAAATATAAAGAAATCACTTGACTCGCTAACAGTTTGTGAAGAGAATACGGGTTTGCCAAAATTATGAGACACTTGTGGACTATTGGTTCATAAGAGTATCTTACAGCGTTCGATCTCTAGAGATCGAACGCTGTAAGAACAACACCGATACGTCACGGTTTTATACGGGTTTGCCATATGAGACCGTGACGTATCGGTGTTGTTCTTACAGCGTTCGATCTCTAGAGAACAACACCGATACGTCACGGTTTTATACGGTTTGCCATATGAGACCGTGACGTATCGGTGTTGTTCTTACAGCGTTCGATCTCTAGAGAACAACACCGATACGTCACGGTTTTATACGGGTTTGCCATATGAGACCGTGACGTACGTAAGACGTCACGCTGTAAGAACAACACCTATACGTCACGGTCTCATATGGCAAACCCGTATAAAACCGTGACGTATCGGTGTTGTTCTAACAGAGTTCGATCTTTACTGAGAAACTGATAAAGTGATGACGTCAAAGCTTGAAATTGCGTTTTAGGTGAAATTTAAATTTTTATGTCTGGATTATTTATTTTATCAAAACCATATATTTTTTTCCAAACAAAGTACACAGAATATTTTTGGTATTAGAGACATTTCAGTACCCTTTAGAAAAAAAAAATATGAAACTTACCTATTCATTCCTATTTTACTTTATTTTTTTGCAACAAATTAATACATCTTAAAGTTTTTAATAGAAGAAGGTGCCTATCCCACATAAGTAATATTAAAAGTTTTATAGTTAACTTGGTTTGAAAAAAAATTCTTGCTTAAAATAATATTAAAAATAATTTTAAAATTGAATTTAGATTTTGATTCTAAAAAAAATAATTAAAATTAAATTCATAACCGTGGTTTAAGGTTTGTAAATTATATTTATAGTTTATTTTCAATAATTTTTCATTCTTTTAAATTTAAAAAAATCTAAATTTAACAAAATGTGATTTTGAGGCAGCACTCATATTTTTAGCTTATTAATTTAGGCTATTGACTATGTACTATTATAGAAGAGAACTACAACGTTAAAGGAGTTTTATTGTTTGGTGGGTTCAATTTATCCTAAGATACTTATAAAAAAACCACAGAATACTACCGTTTAAAGCGGTGCATTTCTGAGGTAAGGGTAAATTTGTCCACATTTCGGTTTTCTGATTTAAACTCAAAATATATGCACTGTTTGTTTACATACGTTTACAGAAAACTTGTTCAAAATTAATTTTGTTACAGTTCAAAAATTGAACTATAACAATTTTCTATTTAAAATACCTTTTTGCATAAATACCTTAAATGCGGAAAGCAGTGCTATAGTTTGAAATGTTGTTTATTACTAGCTATGGTCTGCGGAATGTTTTGTGTTTGATTGTTTATTGACCTTTCCTTATTTTCAGGGGTCGTTGACATGTTTGTGGTTGTTTTTGTAACCGTACGGAGTATTTTACATTGTTTTCTTTGCAATTATGTATATTCATAACTGTTTGTTTTGTTTTTGTAGTTTTGAAGTTTAAAATTTTGACGTTTTAAAATAAGTCAGGTTTAAGGTGAAGTTGTTTTCTTTTCTTCTTTTTTCTTTTTGGCTAAAATGACTGGCAAGATGTCGTAGTAGCAACGCCGCTTGGTACCGTGAGAGGTGGTCTCGAAATCGAGAGTGATTCCTTAATCTTTCTTTTAGAAAGTTCTGACAGAAACCGGTTATATCTGGATTTCGGGATTATATTTTGCGGGGATGAACGTGCGTTGTTTGTTAGTAATATCGGGGTAGTTCCTGGTGTCTTAGAGCCAACCCTTAGGAATGATGGCAAAAAGCCAGCCAGCGAGCCAGTGATGGATTGTGTGTGAGTTGGTAGAATTGTACCAAGAAGGGTTTTGGTACTGGTTTTATACGGGTTTGCCATATGAGACCGTGACGTATCGGTGTTGTTCTTACAGCGTTCGGTCTCTAGAGAACAACACCGATACGTCACGGTTTTATACGGGTTTGCCATATGAGACCGTGACGTATCGGTGTTGTTCTTACAGCGTTCGATCTCTAGAGAACAACACCGATACGTCACGGTTTTATACGGGTTTGCCATATGAGACCGTGACGTACGTAAGACGTCACGCTGTAAGAACAACACCTATACGTCACGGTCTCATATGGCAAACCCGTATAAAACCGTGACTGAAACTGATAAAGTGATGACGTCAAAGCTTGAAATTGCGTTTTAGGTGAAATTTAAATTTTTATGTCTGGATTATTTATTTTATCAAAACCATATATTTTTTTCCAAACAAAGTACACAGAATATTTTTGGTATTAGAGACATTTCAGTACCCTTTAGAAAAAAAAATATGAAACTTACCTATTCATTCCTATTTTACTTTATTTTTTTGCAACAAATTAATACATCTTAAAGTTTTTAATAGAAGAAGGTGCCTATCCCACATAAGTAATATTAAAAGTTTTATAGTTAACTTGGTTTGAAAAAAAATTCTTGCTTAAAATAATATTAAAAATAATTTTAAAATTGAATTTAGATTTTGATTCTAAAAAAAAATAATTAAAATTAAATTCATAACCGTAGTTTAAGGTTTGTAAATTATATTTATAGTTTATTTTTTGTACCAAGAAGGGTTTTGGTACTGCCAAGGTCGTCCTTGACAGAAAACGCTGTTGGTGAAAAATAAGTTTTGGGGAAGCTTTCTCTCTCCTGCTGACCACCAAGGAGACAGCACACGTGAAGGCAATGTTCTAAAAGTTAATAACCCTTGTTTTGGGGATTGTTGAACAAATGCCTAAGTAAATTTCCCGTTTGTTTGTGCTAATTGTAGTACGTTGTTTCGGAGTGAAATGTCACGTTATCCGTAAATTTTTGGGAAATTTATGTCTTCTTAAAGAAGGATTATACCACGTGGAAAACCTGCATGAAACCCTTTTTCTTCGTTAATATCTTATAAGGGGCGATAGTGGCTCGTTAAGTTTGTGGAAAAAGGTAAGAATTTTACTATTTCACACAGTTTTATCAAATTGCTATTTTGAATTTTTGATCTAACTTTGAAAACGTATTTTATTCGATTTTGGGGTTATGATAATTGCGTAGTTAATTTATGGGGTTTCCTTTAAATGGATTGTTTTTTTAAGGGGAGAACTTTGTCTACAATTTTTATGCTTATTGGGTAATTTATGTAAGGGATGTAATTTCTGTGTTTCGTAAAGTATTATACGTAACCATACATAAAGCTTAGACGAGTTGTTTTTTTTAGGGTTCTTTCTTCTTTCTTCTTTCTTTTCGTCTGTTCTTTTCTTTTCAATTCCTGGTTTTACCCCTTTGATTTCTTCGACTTGATTTTGTGTTCCGGCCAATGCAGCTTATGCCTAGTTCCAGTTCAAGTTAATGGATTTAATCCCATGCCTTATGTTGGAGATTCAAGTGACAAACCCAAGTTGCCGACATTAGTTGCTGATGACTGACAGCTAGACTACCTTTTATAAGTCACAGCCACTTGCTTCCATAATAACCGGAAAATCACAGATAAGTCTTAGGTTTAAGAAAATTTTTGTAGATTAATGATATTACATTGACTTAAGAGAATGTCATGTCGATAGTCTAGCCTTAGATTTGAACTGAAATTGTTATTGAAAACACCTGCTAATCATTTGAATAGCTTCATGTTACTTAATACCTTCTCTGTCTGAGTTAACAGTCATTAACACATTATTTTCTCAGTACCTTTACTAAAATCTAAGACTGGAATTTGGACATAAGTATAAACATGTGCATTTTTAAAGCTTTAAAGGTTATCGAAAGAACATTTATTATTATGGTATACCTTAGGGGTATATAGTCACTTAAATTTAACACTATTCTATTGGGGAACTATTTGATAGGGACAGTTGGTACTTGTGAGTTGTAATCATATACACGAGTACGAGTGTTGTATATCAATCTGTGGTAGGAGGTATAAGATTTATTGCTAATCATTTGGTAATAATTTTATACGGTTTAATTATAAATGTTGAATTTGATCATTGAAGATTAATTAGATAGATTTACTGACATTGTTTTTTGTTTAACCCTTGACCGGATATATTTTTGTTTAAGCCTTAGAGCTCTCAGATATTTTGCTGTGACGTCCATAACGTCATTCTGCTTCATTTTATTATTTTTTTAATTTGTAAGAGCCTATGAAAAAGTTTTAAATAACTTATGGCCTTACGTATATGTGGGTAACATACTAGAAGGTTTTCTGTAAAAGTTATAAGCTTACGGACTTTGTTATATATAGGATTTTACTGTTGACAGTTTATTATTTGTCCTGCTTTTGGGTTTAGTAACATTAAATTTGTATATAAGTCAAATTTAGTTTAACATTGTTATATATTTTTCAGTAATTTAAAATGTCTTATTAAATTTTGGTTTAAAAGGCGCATCCACCAATTTGGTAGGAATTTGTTACAATTATTTTATTATTTTTTTGTAATAAAGCATTAACTAGTATATTTATATTTTGACTTTTATTGACAATACCCCTTCAAGAATGCACTCGCCTTTGTGTAGAGCCTCATACGACTGTAAGTATTTATTGTAACCATCTTTAGCCGATGATTATTTTTATTTTTTATTTCTGAGCTAGCCGAGTACTTATTTTAACGTTTATTAGATAATTTTTTGCCCAAGTGGGGCATTACAAAATTTACCTTGCTATAAATTAACGTTACAAATTTACGTAATAAATTGGCGTTTAAAAATTCCCGTAATAATTTTTTGAACAAAATGTCACATATTTAAGAAAAAATTAAAATGAATAAATGGCTAGATAGGCAAAGGGTTAGATGGGTGGTAAAAAGGTAGATAGGTAGATGGGTAGATAGGTTGATGGAAAAATAGGTAGATAGATAGCAAGATAGATAGATCGAACGTTGTGTACCATAAAGTATTATTATAATAGGCAGTATATTTTTTTCTTAATTATAACAATACAAATTATAGTAAAGACAGGACAACGTCTATCGGTTTTTCCATACTTTAGAATCAGTTGGACGAATAAAGCAATAATACTTCTTTAACGTTGTAGTTTTTTACACCCTCCTTTTTTCTGACATCGTCGATAGCACTTTTTTCTTTAAAGCTATATATGTTGCAGAATAAGGATAATACTTTTAAATAATTAATTTGGAGCAATACTTTTCCTGCCCCTATTTAGTAAGTAACATCTTCAGAAAAAAATGTAATTTAAAGAAATAAAAAAATGTGAAATTGCCTCTGGAGATTTAAAAAATTACACATTTATCCTTAAAAAAAATATTCTGGAAGTTACTCCTTAACGTCGTTTTTGTTCTATTTTCGTATGCAATAAATACGCCTCATAAATATTTTGCAATAATATTAAGACACCCGGTATAAGCTAGATGTTACTGGTTTATAGACCCGTCTTGATTAAATCTTTGTTAGAATTGGCAAATGATTGTTTAAAACAATAACATTCTAATTAAACTGATAAATAATACCTACTTAAGTTTATTACGTAAAAGTAAAACAAGTTTCTATAGTTTTTATGTCTTAATCACACAGCATATATAGTAGACAACAAATTGGAACAACTTTTTATTAAACCTGCACCCTTTTACGATAACATAGAGTGCGACCACTTCCATATACATAATGAACGCAGCTACTCACTGAACCCTGGCGTATAACGGTTCTAATAGTCTAAGAGCTGACTACGTAGGTTCTCGGGTACAGGCTGCGTTGTTACCAACAAAGCGATGTGCAAATCGTCAGAAGTCTCCCTGGATGCAATAAGTAAGGGTAGGGGGTTAAACATGTAATTTTTTAAGAAAATTTTTTTACCAGGTACAAAGCTGAAAATTTGTACCAGTATAGAAAGATGATATTGAAAATCGGAAAAAAATTGTCAGAAGTCGCCAAAGATGCAAAAATTTTTGCAAAAATTTTGTCACTCGGTACACTTCTGACATTTTGCATACTTAATCTCTACTTCAATTTTAAATTACATGCAAATTGTCAGAAGGCTAGATGGAAGAATAACGGAGATATTATCAAAAATATGAGTGTCGGAGCTCCACTCGCACTATCATTATATCTCGTATTTTATATATTTATCCATCAAGTTCACTTCTGACAATGTGTCAACATAATTTATAGTGTTAGAAAATACTATTGCTCAACTGTCAGAACTAAATTAGGAAGATATTGCTAATTATGAATAAATTTATAATTCGAAAATGACCGTCAATAATAAAGTACGCGAGGTTCGCATGCAACGCGATCTCTTTGGCCGCATGCTGGGTATTTCTGTGAAGGAGGCAGCAGATATTGAGAAAATGCTCTCGTATTCCATGACTCCCATACCCACAGCATTGTGTTATTTAGATGGCACTATTTGTAAAACCGAAAAATCGGCCTTACTTAAGGTTTTCCGAAATGACAGCTCGTTACCTCCCGCAATCGATGTCCTAATTGTTGATGGCTTCTTTTTAATTCATTCCATTAAAGATTTACCAAAATCTTTCGGGAATATCTCAAAACAAAATTTACAAATCCTTTGCAATAATCATGCTTTAAATATCCACATTATTTTTGATGGTTATTGTCGGCCTTCGATCAAAGATTATGAGCGATCGTTGCGAGGAGGTTTCGAAGCTGACTACGAATATGTAATTTCTGGTCCGGAACAAACGCGTCCACCTGACTTTTCAAAAGAACTCCGAAATGACAAGTTTAAAGAAGCTTTGGTCGATTTTTTAATTATACACTGGCGAAGTCAAGAAGTTGTTTCCTTTATTAAAAACAAAACTGTTGTCCCTAATTATATACAATGTTATTCATATGAAGTAAACACAGATGGTAATGTAATTTGCACTATAAATACTTAATTTTGCTGCTCTCCTCATGAAGAAGCTGATACGAAAATTATATATCATGCGTTTAAACTGAATGTAAACTTAAATATAGTTATTAAATGTTCCGACACAGATATTGTCCTCATTTTATTAGGTAATTTACACAAAATTAAATCTAAAATTTGGATTGAATGTGGCATCTTCGATAAACGTCACGTCATTGATATTAATGCGCTACACGAATCCCTTGGAGCAGACTTGTGCAGGGCACTGTCAGGATTTCACGCGCTAACAGGACGCAATTATAATCCCGCATTTTTTAGAAAAGGGAAACAGCGTCCTTATAAAATACTTATGAAATCTAAGAAATATCACAACGCATTTACTGATTTGGGCAATACAGCTGTAGACAAAGAAAACACGTTTTCCGTCATTGTATCATTTGTATGCGACATGTACGACATTAAATCATGCGAGAAAGTAAATGAACCACGGTATAAACTGTTTCACCGGAATTATACTATAAAAAATATTAACGAGCCTTTTCAAAAAAACCTTTAAAGAATTTCGATGCATCTTGCTTGCCACCTTGCTATGTTGAATTGCGTCAACATATGGAAAGGGCACGCTTCATTTCCAACACATGGACAAACTCAACTCTATTTGACCCATACGAATTAATAATTAAAAATTGGGGTGAATTTTGGATGGATCGAAATATGAATTTAAATGGTTTGAAGGACCACAATTGCCACCAACAGTGAAAGATATTCTCACTGATAGTGAACAGTCTGAAGGTAATTTTGAATTTGTTTATACGGCAATTTGATGACTTTAAAGAATATATATTGTATAAAGCGTAAAAAAAATTACGTATATAAAAATTTTTCACGTATTTATGTATGAACATTAATCATATTTTTATTAATATACTTTTTCATTTTTCGAATTAGGAATTTATTAATAATTAGCAATGTCTTCCTAATTTAGTTCTGACAGTTGAGCAATAGTATTTTCTAACACTATAAATTATGTTGACACATTGTCAGAAGTGAACTTGATGGATAAATATATAAAATACGAGATATAATGATAGTGCGAGTGGAGCTCCGACACTCATATTTTTGATAATATCTCCGTTATTCTCCCACCTAGCCTTCTGACAATTTGCATGTAATTTAAAATTGAAGCAAAGATTAAGTATGTAAAGTGTCAGAAGTGTATCGAGTGACAAAATTTTTGCAAAAATTTTTGCATCTTTGGCGACTTCTGACGACCATTTATCTTTCACCTAGACTTCTGACAAATTTTTTTCCAAATTTTCTAATATCATCTTCTAAATTTTTTAAAATTTTCCGCTATGTACCTAGTCAAAAAATTTCGTAAAAAAATTCCCATTTTAACCCCTACCCTTACTTATTGCATTCGGGAGACTTCTGACGAATTTGCACATCGCTTTGTCGGTAACAACGCAGCCTGTATATAATAAAATTTAGCTTGTACCGAGTGACCCGAGAACCTACGTAGCCAGCTCTCCGACTATAATTGCATGGCGGCTTACGAGTTTTTGAAAAGGGTTTGGATATCTGGACATTCAGTCCATGTGGACTTTAAAGTTTACTGGCAGGCGCCAAACTTTTACAAATTGATTTTTTTAGGGTTTGTTTTAAGAGTAAGTAGGTATAATCTAAATATTTAGTTGGAAATAAAAATATTGAATCTGTGAATGAAATGTCATGAAAAATAAATGATGTAAAAGATTTTTTTTCTGTATTTCAACAGTTACTATGACGCTTCTTACTCTTTTTTAAAATATATTTCCAATTTCTAATTTCTTTTAATATGAAAGAAAATACAATGTATATTGATTACAAAAAGTGAGAGCCCCATACTTTAGGTAAAAAATAAAATTATCTTCAAAAAACTCTAAATGTGTTTTAAAAAGTGTGACGGCCTGGGCTCCCCCCAACTAGAGGCCGCTGAAAACATACAATTTTAAAATCCTATTGAACTGCACATTATTACTGGTAAATTGGGAAGGAATTGGGAGAGAACCAAGAGTGGTACGTAAAGATAAAATTGGGCTTTCTTATTAGCAAAATAATAAAAAACAAAGATTAAGAAAATGCCATCCATATTTTAAATTTTGATTTTAATACACGTATAAATGTTTAAAGATAATACGTTGCTGCATTTTTTGCTCTACTTGGTTTGTATCTACAATTTAGCAGGTGTCTTGGTTAGATTTTATTATTATTACTTTTTTGTATAAATTATATATAGAATGTCAATTTTTCGTAATTATCAAAAATTAGTGCTACTTTTTGTAAAATGTAAACAATAATACCTAAATTTATATCTTTCTAGTTAAAAAATTAAAATATTGATCTGCAATCAATGGACCTAAGATAGCTAGAAACCTAAATGACTGACTGACGATGACTTTAAATGAAATTATGTTTAAATTATATTTTAAGATATAATTTAAATAACCCGCTGTTTTCCCTATAAAATAGTTTTTTTGTTATTCTAAATGTTTGAATAGGCACCTATTAAAGAGGTATTATACGAAGCATTACGTTGATTATTTAAAAAAAACTACTATTTATTTGGGAATTAGAAATTTCTAACTACTTTTGTCATTTTTTTTTATTATATTAAATGCATAACAGTTAAAAATAAACTAATTAAATATTTACTTTGATAAAATCTATAAATTTATAAAATTAAATATAAAATATAAAAAAAGCAATACTTTTTATAAGAAATATGTTTTATAGCTATTGGCTATTACTATAAAATATTATTGTGTGTCTAGTGTAAATAAATCTAATTAAAAGCTTTTAACGTGTCAAAATCAACGATGCATCGCTCTTTGAGTCAGAAGGAGAGAAGTAGAAAGTGAAGTTTTAGAAACTTTAATAATCAGTTTGGGACAGTAGCGTAGCTTGCTCTAGATGAGCAATTGTAACAAAATTTGTAGCGAGGCCCTTTTACCCGACTGCGACGAAGCTCAAATGAAGAGTAAAGATTTTTCGAAAAAAGAAACAAAAATACTCGTATTTAGTAATATTTTAAGAAAAATAACTATACTAATAAGTATGTATGAGTAAGAAATTACTTACCATTTATGCTCATGTGAGCCAAGTTAGCAAAACTATTTAAATATATGCTTTTCTCGTCTTTTGTTCTAAAATAATTTTTAATCAGTTTTAATTTTGAAAAACTTTTTTCAGATGTTGTCACAAAAAGAAAAAAATGCGTTATTACCTCCGGAATTTTACCAGTTATAATTCCATGGGAATGGATTTTCTGAATTTCAGTTTTTAAGAATATGTTTAAAGCAATTAATTGTTCATACAGATGTTCATGACGTATCATTACCGTATTTAGTAGTCAGTTTTCTGGCTTCCTTTTTTATTATTTCATTTTAAAATGATAAAAGTTTCCTCTGTTGTAACACTTTGAATGTATTACTCAGGTCACGGAGGCTTTAATAGATTTGTTAAGTTTGAGATATTAATATATCGAAACAGCAGTGATACACATTGACTTTAACGTACGATTTCGGGTCTAAAAATCTCTCATCTTCTGATAACTTCAAAAATTCGCTTGTTATCTTTCGTATTTTATTTTAAAAACAGTTGTTATCCCCACTCTTTTGCTAGGTTTCTGGACTTGTTTAGCTAAACATGGAATTGATATTATTTTCTATTTCGCTTAAGTCTATTTTAAAATTATATTTTTCTGTAAGTCATTATTTTCATTCTGTAGAGCGTTAGTCTCTGGGTTAATGATGTCAAATAAAAAAGAAAAAAAGGCAACAGGCCTTATAAAATGGTAGTTTCCTAAAATCATATTTATACTTTTGGATTCGTCACGTTTGTCTTTTATAATGGAAATTAATTTTTTTTTAGTGAAAAGTTTTGATTATTAATAAATAATTTTTCTTTATAGTCGATAAAGTGTCGTGTCTTAAGACCATCTAGTGGAGAATATTTTCTTGAGAGTAATTTTGTATTTTTTTCGATTTATCGTTACTCAACATTAACTAGCGTTTTATATTATTGCCAAAAAAAATTTTTGCAAATTATTTAAAAAAATGACCCTTTAAAAAGCTTGAGTGAGATTGTGGAAAACATTTTACGAATTTTTGATTACACATATCGGGGTCCCTGTAGCCCGTATTGATACGGCTGATATGGCGTAAGCTGGTTGGTTTAGGATATCAAGCTGTGTCTCATAATTAGCGTATAGCGTACGGACGTAAAAACGTCCATACGCTAACAAAAACCAACCGCAAAAATATGTTATTTTTAAAAGGCTAGTATAAGGTTATATAGGCATTAATAAAATAAACAAAAAAAAATAAATAAAATAAAAACAGATGCTGAAATAGTAACTTTAATAGGCTTTGCATGCCTTACAAAATAGGAAAGCCTTTCCAAATTAACTAGTTGCGCCTATTTTATACGCTATCATCCATTAAAGTATTTGTTTTTTTTTTATCTTTATGACAGTTCACGAAGGATTATTATATATGTATATTATATCCTACGGATTATATATAAATATATAGACCTAAGTACCAAAACGTTGTCCAAGCACTGAAACATGCAAATATTGCATTTCACAGATTCACAGCACCTTTTAGACAACGCGGTAGTGCCACCACGGACGTTATTTTTAAATAACTACTACCTAAAAAAATTATTAAGTATAAGTAAAATAAAAATATGACTATACAGTGACAATTGTTAAACGAAATATTCTAAAAAAAATTGCCCCAAACCATATATTAATAAAATATTTACTTATTATTCAGTCCGTATCTGGTGCAAGCAGTTTGCCATTCATTGTTGTTAGAAAAGCCACTTGCCGTATTCTCTTTGTGTCAAAGCAAAAAGGATGCCGGTTTAATAAAAAGTTTTTCTTATTTGTGACAATCTACTACACAAGTTGAAAAACGAAGCGGCTTGCCGCCGAGTTATGTCTACTTAAACACCAAAAATTTATGCTTGGCAACCAATTTATATAAAGATATTGGAAGCAGCCCCAGCCTTTAACAGAAGGTAAATTTCGTTTTACGAGTTACAAGCTTCAAATTACTAAAACATGGACGAAAATTTAGAACAAAATAAAGCCAAGAAAATACAATAAAATAGAACCACACACCACAAAATGCTTCAAAAAAAGATCATAAAACATTTAAAGAAATTAAAAAAAAACAAAAGTGATGACCACAAACTTAAGTTAAATCTTAATACTATACATCAGAAGGTAATGTAGCAAGAAACTCAAGGCGATATGCTACACTACTGAGTTATCCAACATCTCATGTTATTGGTGTACTTCTAGAAAACCCTTAAAAAGCTCTATACAAAGGCGCGCCAATTTATAGGAAGAAAAACATAAGTTGCCGTTAGCATTACTTAGCATTCAAAGATTTAGATACATATTTAAATATTTACTTAAATATAAAACAGTGTTTAAGTCACAGCTAAAGGCAAAGAGGTTGTTAACTTTTTAAGCAAATTCCTGAAATCGATATAGTTTCTAAACATGTAGTCTAGTATGACCTTCGGTAGTTAACGCTTAAAAATTTAAATTAAAAACACTAATCCAAGTACAGGCCTTACGACTTACAGATGTTTAAATCGCTTATCGCAAAGTGCTTGGTAAACCAGAAACAAATATAGCATAGTGCTTGCCTGGTTGTATTCATAGGATAATATAGATTAGGTTTGCGCGATGTTCATCGATGGTCTAAAAACATCGATGGTTAGTTGGATCGATGATCGATGTTTTGCCATCGATGGTCGGGTATCGAAAACATCGATGATAACATCGATCTTGCCTCATAACATCGATATTTTTTGCAAAGGTAAAAGAATTAACAATGTTTTAAAAACAAATAATCTTAAGGATATACTAAATATGTATGATGTGTCTTTCTTTGTTACCTAAAGTTTGGTAAAGACATAAATGTTATATAAGATTCAAGAAGTCTTTAAAAAAAAAAAAAAATTTAAACATACGTTTTAAACTGCTTAAAGCGAACTGAATTTCGCACTTTATTTATACATAATACCTGCAATTTTGTATAAAAACAAAGACCTATATTTTTAGAATTAATATTATTAGACAAAAATAGGGATGCGACATCGAAGCCAAACATCGATGTTAAACATCGATGGCAACATCGAAACCTGACTATCGATGGTAACGATATATTGAACATACACCATCGATGTTTTTCTAACATCGATGGTACAATGCGATGGTTCGTTTATGGTCTATTAGCATTATTAGCATCCATAACGTACCGCCAACTCCAAAGGCGCCGTCAAAAGAGCCGCGACACTATGATCTTTTGGCGGAGTGCGGCTCGGCTCGGAATTAAGAAAGATTCATTATCAGGGGTGGCTACTTATTTTTGTCTAATAAATAATAATATTGAATTATATTTATTAATTACATAATATTATTCAATAAAATTAATTATATTACTTTTGTCTAATAATATTAATTCTAATAATATAGGTCTTAGTGTTTATACAAAATTGCAGGTAGTATGTATAAATAAAGTGCGAGATTCAGTTCGCTTAAAGCAGTTTAAAACGTATGTTTAATTTTTTTTTTTAAGACTTCTTGAATCTTATATAACATTTATGTCTTTACCAAACTTTAGGTAACAAAGAAAGACACATCATAAATATTTAGTATATCCTTAAGATTATTTGTTTTTAAAACATTGTTATTTCTTTTACCTTTGCAAAAAATATCGATGTTATAAGGCAACATCGATGTTATCATCGACGTTTTCGATACCCGACCATCGATGGCAAAACATCGATCATCGATCAACCAACCATCGATGTTTTTAGACCATCGATGAACATCGCGCATCCCTAGTCCAGTATGACCTTCAGTAGTTAACGCTTAAAAATTTTAAGTTAAAAACACTAATTTAAGTACAGGCCTTACAACTTAACAATCTTTAAATCACTTATCGGGAAATGCTTAGTAAACTAGAAATAAATATACTATGCTTGCCTGGTTGTATTCATAGGGTAAAATAGATTCTTCTGTTACGCTCAACAGACGAATTCGGGCAATGCCCGAAAATAATACGCAAAACTAGTTTTGAGCAACGAATATTTCCAAAACCCGAAAGTTTAATTTTATACGGTTATTGAGCATTACAAAATAAGCAGAACTAGTTTTTTCCAATTTGAAATGTGCAAAACTGGGTCTGTACATTTCTAAATGGCCAGCACTAGTTCTGCTTGTTTTATAGCCTCCCAGACCCAAAAAAAGTAGGCATATGTTGTTATTTTTTGTTTTAAATTTATTTCGTTTGTGCTTGTAGAATTGTTTATATTTCAATTATTATAATTACAATATTTACCCATGTACAGAGCATGTTTTTCTCAAAAAAAGAATGTCATCTGCAATTATAAGTGCCATTATTTAAGCTCTTGTTCAAAAAGTTTTTTTTAAACTTAAGGGGATATTTGCCCAAGAATAAAGTGTTATTAAGAATAAATTAAATATATTATTTAAATACCATTTCCAACTTTATTTTATTTGGACACTGCGCGCTAATTAATTCAAGCAGAACTATTGCTGGTCATTTAGAAATGTACAGAACTAGTACTGCACATTTCAAATTGAGCAAAATTATGTTTTGCTTATTTTGTAATGCTCAATACTCAAATAAAATTTAAATTTCGGGTTTGGAAAATATTCGTTGCTCAAAACTAATTTTGCGTATTTTTTTCCGGCATGACCCGAATTCGACTATTGAGCGTAACATATACATAAAAATATACATATGTTCTTAGTTAACTGGCATAGTTGCCTTACCTTATTATCTATAATATCTTAATTGGTTTAGTTTATTTAAATTTCAAATTGAAGTTTAAAAAAATGCCAAAAGGAGTGTCAATTTATTGCTTAAAAAACACGATATAATAATTATCATTTCTTTAAAGCCACCTAATAACACCACTCGAATGTACAAGCAACAAAAATTACAAAAAAAAATGAATTAAAGGAAATTTTTACTAACCAAGATTCTACTGGAAAAAAACGGAATTAGGCCATTTTTTTTGGAACTTTGCCCTTTTTGCAACCTAATTTGTTAATAAGTTTTGCAAGTTTTTGCGTGCTAGAAAATCCCTTCGACCCAATTGTCTAGACATCATTCGGGATGGAATGAGCATTGCTTATATTTTTAGGAGCTTTGTCTCTATTTAACACGTTTATGAACTTGTTGACTAGACTAGTGCATGCTATGGCCCTTCTACTCGTTGGGCAAGGATAGGTGTAACGGAACAGAAGCAACACAGCTTTCGGCAAAATTGCTTTTTCTGTTATTTGGGATCTCAGGTATAAGAATTTGGACATAGTTGCCAGTCCTGATATTTTGCATCCTCAACTTCCTAGAGCGCCTGCACCTAAAGGCTTTTGAGATTGAAAACACATTCTTTGGGGTTATTTGCAAGTTCTTAAAGGTTAATTCATTCTGTGTACCCACATAATCTATACACTGGCACCAGGACCAAAGCGGTTTCAGTTGTCACGTGCCTAAGTGATAGTAGAAAATTCGTAACATATTTATTTTGCATCAGGCAAATTAATATCAAATCAAAATTAACAAAATAAAAAAAATAATATAATTGGAGTAGATTTTATTTTTTTAGCGATCTTATTTTTGCCCTTTGTTTAATTGATATATTATTCCTTAATCTTCCTTGGCAGGTTAATCTATGGGTCATCATAAATGCACCCCAAAAAATTAGCCAGCATCAAATATGAGGAGTTACAATCGCAGCTAGTGGTTTCGGACTTTTTTAATATCCGGTTTACCTACCCAAAGACAATTTTTTCGTTCTAATTTAAAAAACATATATCAATATACATCATAGGAATAAATTAACGATTTAATACAGGGACTTACGAAACTAAATCTAGGGTAAACAAACAAAAATTATTTTTCTTTTACCAGACAAACTAACTAATAGACGTTCTGTGTCTAAGTTCCTTTATCTTGTGCTACACTTTTCTAAAGTGTTAATCTTTAGGCTAATTTACATATTGTTAAGTAGCAAGTGCAGGTAAGAAGTACAAGTATTAAGTGATTAGTAAAATTAATGTCTAAACGATAACGCTTTTATTTGATAAGTACAAGTGGAAAGTGCAAGTACGAAGTAAAGTGAGTAGAAACACATTCTATTATGGCTGTTAAGTATTTTCATCCGCATATACGTGCACTTTCCACAATTGCAGAGTTGACCGATTCATATACCAGAGTCAACATTATTGCTTTCTAGTATCTGTCTCTACCGTAAAGACGGACAGTAGATGAAATCATGATATGGGCTGAAGACCCAATAATGCTACCTGTGCTATCAATATGCTAAATCTTTCTTTTTTTTAACCATTGTTCATTTTTCATTGTGTACAGACATGGACAGTCACTTGGGACTTGCGAAAAACACTAACCACCGTATGAACGTTTTGTTGACACTTAAAACTTGACACATTAAAAACATATTAACTTATCACTTCTTACTTGCACATGCTACTTATTAAAATGTTAATTAGCCTTTTCTTGAAATGAAATTTACCTACTAAGGTTTAATTTACTTAATATAGAAAAAAATACGGTATTGGCAGGAGTAACTGAGATTTTTGATTAATGTGGTTACAAAAGGGTTTTGGTAAGACAACGTTTTAGAACGGGTATGTTAGATACGTCAAATTATTAGATTTCACTATGTAAGATAACCAATATTTTTACTTTTAAAAGACCATAAGAAGTATTTTGCCTATAATCTGTTTTATATTACTTTGCCATTTTATTCACTTTCACCGTTTGGTGTTACAGCATAACCCGATCTCTTATCTAGGTTAACATTATTATTTTTTTAGGTTCAAACAGGCTAATTTAAGTATAAACTTTTCAAAAAGGTTAAAAAAATCAAAAAAACAAAAACATAACGTTTTGGGGATATGCGTAGTCATTTGCGAAGCTAGCTTTATAGCAAATATAACTTTATACAACATAATTTAAGTACAAAATTAAAATATAAATATCAAAACGTAAATTAAAAAATTCAGATTTTCAAGAAGGGTTTGTCCCAGGCCACAGGGTATAGTCATGTGCACACACAAGACACAGGGTTTTTTTTTCCTAAAAAGAAACGGTCTTTGGCCACAAACGTGATCGTTTCCTTTCTTTACAACACTAGACCCAAAACTAAAAATTGTCCATTTGTCCAATTGTAATCTAATAGCTGTGCAATTGGATTAAATAAACCGATTTTAACAAAATCGATGTTTAAGGATGTGTTTAGCATAGTTTTCTTTTGCCAAATACGACTAAGAAGGGTCCAAAAAAGATTGGGCAAAAAATACGTTTTTTACAATTTTTTTATTTATTGCTAATTCGTAATAAGCCTACTGCATTTTGTGGTTCTTAACCAACTCTACCTTGTAGAAAATTTAGTTATGAAAATGTTCTCCTTCTGCAATTTTTCTTTTAAACCAGCACTTATCAAGTAATAAAGGATTAAAGAAAAAACTGCGTTTCTTTGACTTTTTTCACATGTTGTTTATTTAACAAAAGTTTCGGACCTGTTTAAACGGAATTATATTTCGGTTGTTTTTCCAAAGAATTTTTAGCCAAAACATGCCTGCCATCAGGTTTTTAAATTATTAACATTTTACTTTATGTCTTTAAGAGGATATGTTTTTGCAGTTCAAGAGCTCAAGAAAAATTAAAGAGTGGGTTTTATTATCTGGTATTTTTTATATATGTAAAAAATAAGATTATTAGAACTAAAGTTTGGATTGTGGTTATTAAAATAAATTAACTAAATTAATTGCTTTAGTTAGTAGGTAGATTTATTTTAAAATAAGGTTATAATAACTTAACCTAATATGTCATAGCAGTATATTGCAAAAATAAACACGTTTATCACATATGTAATTGTTTAAAATTGTCATCGTAGTAACATTCACGAAAAAGGACTTTTAGATCTAGAAATAGAGTTTGCAACAAGATATTCTTTAACCATAGTATACCGATTAATTTTACCTAAAATAATTATAAATCCCTCCAAAATTTATACCTTAATAATATGGGAAACCTAAAACGCACATACTACACTAAAAAAATATTTTCTTTAGTATTCCTTTTACTACGTAATTCCTATTTCCAAATTTTTACAAACATAATATCTATTTTTTTTTGTACTTAAATGGGTGTTGTTTTTCTTTCCTAATTTACTTGGCCTTACGTACTATATGATTATAGAAATAATCGCTGGTTGTTAATGGTTTTTTAATATATATTACAATGATAAATGAAGTAAATATTTTTTGTTACCTTAACATTTTTAAAATATTTAGACTAATTTAAATGTTTTATCGGAAATGCTTAAAACAGATTTCATTTTTTTTTAATAGTAAATCACAAAACTTTAGTCTAAAAAAGCCGTTATTATATATAGGGTAGTTCAAATGCGAACGTCCACTAGGATGTCAAAATAATACAAGATACAAAGATGGTTAAATTGGCTATAGGCTGATTAAAAAGTTTTAAATTTCTAAACACATTCTCATAAACACCGTTTCTGCGCTATTTGATGGGACCTTTAGATTTTACATCCGACGTTTTATCACTAGGCCACCATCATCAACTCAATTTTTTCTTATGGGTGCCATATTGGATTTTTACGTAGTTTAATAATGCTTTTTATTTTAATTTTAACAATTTAAAGCATGTTACAATTTTTAAAACTCCCCCTATTTATTTTTAAAAAATAAATATCTTTAGTTGGGCTTGATTTCGGTGATTTTTTTTATTAAAAGAAAATATTGGTACAGATTTGTACTAGATTTGAGGTATTTAAATAAATAAAAGTGAGATATATTGTTAAAACTTTAGTACATAATGGAAACTGTATATAAACATACTAAAAAAATATTAGTGCTTACAGTAAAAATAACAATTAAAAAGTAAAAATCTTTACCAGACAATTTAGAGAATACGAGAATACGAGAAAATATTAGAGCAAGTATTTAACATGATGATCTTTTTCTTTAAAGCTCAGCCTTCGAACGGAGCGGGACTTGAAGTGACTTGCCGATTTTATGGGGCAAACATTTCCAAAGTGGCAAGTCGACGAGCCGTCGCTTTCCCACGGCGCGTTGAACAGCTTTTCAAAGTCACTTGCCAAGTTCTAAATTGCGTCCCGGCGCACCCATTCTGGATTTTATTCTGGTGAAAAAAAGGTTTGGACTGTTTTGCATTAAGGAAAAAATGTTGAAACAACAACAATAAATAAAAAATCACATATTATCAATTGTGCTGAGCTTTTATAGTAATGAGCGGTGAATTTTTAAAACAAATAAAAATAAAGAAAAAGAAAGAAACGATGGTGGACAAACAACGCCACTGAGAGAAAACTGCAAATGCAAGCATTTGTGGTGGGGAACGGATTCACAAGTTTTTGGGCAAGTCGAGCCTGCGATGCTCGTTTATCCTTTGACTCGTGCCAAATTTACCGACAACCGACGGGAAACAAAGCCGCCGGCGAACGGGCGAAACCTTTGATTCCCACGGCGCGTGACTCGCCAATTTGCAAGCCAGACTCGCCAAGTCTCGCGCCGTTGGAAGCCGGCTTTATAAGTATTTTAAATTGAGCAATGATAAATTTTAAAGGTCTTCTATATTCCTGTTCCTAATATATTTTGTTTTTTAGAGGGTCCCAAAAAACTAATTTAAAATTGTAGGGTCAGAGGACCTTGCCGGCCACCTAATTGGTCTTGCATTACCTATTTACTTATGCAAAAATGTATTATTTAAATATTTATGGATTGCTCTAGTATTGCGTGTAGGGGCTTCGTCAGGTTGGAATCAAAACCCGTTATTATTTGCAAGGGATAAATTATCAAGGTTCATTAAAATTACTTTTCAAAAAGTGAGGTATTATGCGTACATGTTTGTTGCCTTTTCGAATATACATATTTCTAAATACACTTGTGCTGTTTACATTGAGTTTTTGTCAAATTTGTACAGTACAGTTATATTATATATATATATATATATATATATATATATATATATATATATATATATATATATATATATAAAATATATATATATATATATATATATATATATATATATATATATATATATATATATATATATATATATATATATATATTTTAAATATATATATATATTTTATAATAAAGTAAAGTAAGTAAGCTAAAAAAATAATTATATACATATTGTTCTATTTAAAAAACCAAACTTGGTATTTTTTAACACATTTTTGATACTCTTTTGTTTTATCTCATGACAGATTCTGACGGTTCAGTAAAAATACTTTAACTTTTATAATTTTAAGTTTCTTCTAACTCTTAAAATAAAAGCTCTGGTGGTGCTTCAAAATACACGAAAAAACCCTGTACATAGATATTGTACAAAAATAATATTAACCTTAAAAAATATATATTTTAAAATGCAATTCTATAACTGTTCCGAAAACTACTTAAATTTTTTAAACTGATCATCGATTAAATTTAGGTTGTAGTTGATTGGCTGGTATATAATGATTTTTAACATTATCCTTAAAATAAGTGTATAAGAATAATTGAATTTTTTAATTTAGAGAAAAAGAAATCTACTGTTTTTATATAATCAAATTAAACTGTATTTGGCTTAAAACGTTAATCTCTTTTACTGTTTACGCTATCATAAATGTAGATAATCTCTTTAATTGGTATTTTTAGATTGGATAGGGTATTTCTGGATTGTTAAAATTTATCTCTGTCGGTGGCATAGTGGTCACTAGCCATAGCTCCATATAAGCCTTTGGGGACTGTCACAAAGATAAAAATAAAGGTGGAGTTCTTGTTTCTAAAGGAGATTTTTTTGTATTTATGGCCATCTAAGTATGTTATATTTAATCAATACCTAATTATTACTATTTAAAGGGTGTGTTGCGTTTTAGTGGTGTAAAAAATTGTTGTCTGTATAGCATTGCTATATACATATATTTTTTTATATTTTAGTACGTATGTTGTGCTAAGATTGACTTAATTGATTGATGTGTTAACTTTCAGCGGTTTGGTATATGGCACTTCAAAACAGGAGTTTAAGAGAAACAGTTGAAAATGACTAATCACAGACATACACGACTCAAGCAGGTATACCGCAAGGAACAGTACTATCACCCGAACTATACAACCTACATACCTCTGACTTACCCAAATTCCCGAATACTAAAATCGCATTATATGATGTTCTTCTATACGCGCTTTTCCTTTTTACGAAAAGTGGAAGATTGGTATAAATAAGGAAGAGAGCGAATGTATGATTATAACTAAAAAGTTTACTTATAACAAAATTAACATTTCTGTTAAAATAAATGAGGTATACCTAACCTAAGACACCTAAATACCTCGGCGTCATTATTGACGACCGCCTATCATTCCAACAGCATATTACTCAGTTATTGGATAGAGATTGTCCTGCTTGTTTCCCCGTAATACATTGACTATATAACATATGCTGCACCAGTTTGGTGCTCGAGACTATACAAAGATATCAAAACGAAGTTTTATATTGCGTAACGTCCTCCAGACGATAGCAAATATAGATGAATTTCACGGCTTAACTGACACGCCAAAAAGAGATGAACATATCTATTCTTTGGCAGAAATTTTATAAACTGAGACGCCAAAATATATCCTTACACGAGACCTGATGCGGCTCAGACATCACGATGACATAACACACAAACCACTATACAAAAGACTACCATTTTATTACGAAGATGATGAGTAATCCTTCTTATTTCCACACCCCAATCTTGAAACCCATCCTTTACTGAAATCCCAGACAAATACCAAGACAAACTTACAAAACAAACGCGTACGTACCAAGAACGAATGAGGAATGAATGAAGGACTGAATAAAATGAATGAGCAAGTGAATTTTAAATAAAATGTGAGAATAAATTTAAAGTACCAAACATAACAAACGGACCGAGCGATGTTTAAAAGCTACTTGTACCTGACGTTGCTGCTACTTGTACCTGATGTAAATTAAGCTGGTTTTTTGGAAATTTTTTCAGCGAATTATATAAAATATAATATGTAAATAGTAATTAAAAAAACACTCATCATACCAAACTTTTAAGTATAACAAGTGTCTAGCAGTGTTTGAAAGATTACTAATCAGAAAACGCCAACTTACCATGAACCAATACTTCCCATCTACCCCCGAGTTACTATCAGCCCCAACCCCCTCTGGTTGCTTTCAACTCGCAAAGCCTGAGAAGGCAATCGCGAGAGCACTTTGTAATATATCGCTTGTTAATAATTATGATGTAAATAAAGTAGATAGTAGATGTTAGTAGATTAAGAAGTATTGTAAGTATTAAAGTATTATATTTAATGAATAAAGCTATTTGTTATATGACATTGTGCCGCAATATTACTAATTTTGCCGATTACAGTAACGTTCTTAATATTTTTCGAATGCCTCTAAGAAAAAATTATTTTTGTGGTGCTTTTTCAGACAGGCTTTATTAATGCTTTCTGGATCAGGAACATCAAGTTTTAGTTGGGAGCCCAAAGTTTAAAATTATCACTACAGTATTCACAAATGTTGTTTTCGTCCCGGAGATCTTCGTCCCTCTATTTGACCGTGCAATTAAGCTTGGGCATGTATTTATTTTAACCTTTTAGAATGTGACCCAGGTGAAATATTTTTCTGTGTTTTACTATGTTTAATAGTCGTCTTTCAGTATTGGCTTCGTAGCATTTTTTCATTGCACACGTGCTCTGTCCATGATATTTGCAAGAGGCTAAGAAAAGACTACATTTTAAATGTTCGATGCGACTAAATGATTTTACTTTTAGGGACCATATTTTCGCGCCATGAAGGAATACAGCCCTGTTAGAAAATTTGACACCCCGTAATCGCAAGTCGAGTGGCAAGTGCGACTGAATCATTATTTTTTAAGTTTAAAGAAACTTGTTTTGGCTATGCCAATTCGCCTTTTTACATCTTTACCGCAATGCAATTTGTCTATGATAGCTGAACTAAGGTATTTGAGATCCGTCACTAGTTCTATTATTTTGCAGTTTGTAAAGAGATTAAAAAAAGCTGTGGAATAACTATAATTTCTTAGCGTCGTTGATTTTATTCAGTAGGTTTTGCAGGTCTTCTGTTGGCTATTTTTTTTTATCTTGGGACAGTCCACGAAGGCTGATGCCTAAGTACTAACGTACCGTGGGTGTCTTAAGTGTGGTGAAAGGGAGTTTCTTCGCATGGGACTTAAATATTTGGAGATTGGGAGAAGAAGGAAAAACTGCGTGCAGCAGGTTCCATAGTCTTGACACTCTAGGGATGAAGGAACGAAGGAAAAAGGAAGACGGAAAACGAAGGATGAAGGAAAGGGAATAACTGTATCATCAGCTTATAAAAGGTTGTAAATGGGTTTGCCATTGACTTTTATACCCTTGACCAGGGGCAAGTTAAAATAATTTTTTAACTTATATATTAAATAATGGTGGTGAGAAAATACAACCTTGTCGCATTCCTTTAAAAACGTTGAACAAGTCTTTGTCATAACTTTAATTGAAAGTTTAGAGATAGGCTTTTGGTGGGTTTCAAAAACTTTATAATAAAATATATTAAAGACTAAAGTCGCGGTTTTGGTGAAAAAAAAACATTTTATATCAAACGTGACTCGTGTTTTAAGCCAATGAGCACCATCAGACAAACAAGACCAGACAACAATGCAATAAACTAAAATTTAAAAATATACCTTGCAATAGGAAGTTGTATTAGTATTATAAGATGAGTTAGAGCAAATCAGTATCATATTTTATGTAATATCAAAAACTTATATATTCTCCATACAACTTTTTCACTGAAACAGCAGCTTTGAGCTTTTTAAATTTTTATTACTAAATAAAAGATGGCATGAAGAGAAATAAACGACCTTTTTAGACTAAAAGTGTTTTATTTTTTACTTAACAAGGTGATTGCATTTTTTATTTTGACGACTGTTTATTAATATATTAGTCAAAAGTTTAAAGGGGTTTAAACATTGACACAAAGCTAAAAAAAGTAAAATTACTGATATAAATATAATACGAAAATTATACAGATCTTTGATGTAAATATAAAGAAGCCTTGATACATATTTAATGCTAAAATTAAAAAAGTAGCCAAGCATCCTGGCGATTTTACAAACTTAAAACATTTATCCAGTTGTACAGGGTGTGCGGAAAAATGTGAGAAATTCCGAATATGAAAAAACGCATGTTTTATAAATTTATTTCGTATAGACCTTATCTTTAAAGGTATTGGCTCCCGAAGGCCGCAAGGGAATCAGGTTTTTTAGACATAATAATTGAACCACCTGGCAAATCTTAATTTTATTTTAATAAGATGTAATACCAGGTAAGACTCTTCAAATTACTAGGTTATTTTAATTTTTGTCGTATAGGTTTCCTCTTCAAAGAGCCCCCAGGGGACTTAGTTTTTAGATGTAATTATTGAAACCACCTGGTAAATTAAGTTTACTTTAATATAATGTAAAACTAAGGAAAACTCTTTAAATTACTATCAAAGCAAGTTTGTAAATCTCTTACAGTTGCAGCGACGGACTAGCTGTTACATTCATAACCCCCTTTTTTACGCCCTGTATTAATAAGAACTTTAAATAACGTTTTTCACAAACTTTTAACTATGGATCTAAAATTAGCTTCTTTTGATTCATATTGCCAATCCAAACCGTTATCGAAAAAACGCCACTTTATCTACACTGTTGTTACCCTAAGTTCTGTCGGGTTAAATATGAAAAACAGAAATTTTCGCCTATCACCAGCATAATAGTTTCAATGAAAAATTAATCTTTTATTCAAAACTTCGCACGACAAATGGAGAAAATTCTTTCAGTCATATTCTTTTTACTTGTTTTTTTCTATATCTGGGAGATTTTCCACTAGTCGAGGAAACGTAGCACAAAAATAGGCCTTACGAGGGATTTTTTGTTCAGTAAGATGGATTTGAATGCGGTTTTTTGCATTCGATTCGTATGAATGTCTACAAACTTTGTGAACAAATTTTATTAATGGGAAATGAAAAACTGCATTTGTGCATTAGAAAAATGCATTTCAAAAATGCATTTTAAAGTTTGCAATTATAAAAATTTATAACTAGGTAAATAATGATGGAAATAAGGCCAAATTAGGCAAGTTACGGGGGTTTTCATAGTCGCTGCACACGAATATGAAATTATCAAGAGCCTACAAAGTACCTGGTACCCGCTAAGGATAGGGTAGAAGGTAGAAGTCGTCTCTGGAGTTTTACAATTTCTCCTAATATCAGTCCAATTTTGTTACTCGGGGGTTTTCAAGATCGCTAAACACGAATATGACATTGACAAGGACCTACCAAATACCTGGTGCGCGCTAAGAATGGTGTAAGCGTCGTCTTCTGGAGCTTTACGAAAATTCTTTTAATACCAGCCCAATTTCTTTACTCAAGAGGATGTTAATGTTGCTGAACACGAATATGACATTGATAAGGGCCTGCGGAGACCTGGTGCGCGCTAAGAATGGTGTAAACGTCGTCTTCTGGAGTTTTACGACAAATCCTTTTAATATCAGCCCAATTGCTTTACTCGGGGAGTTTTTAAGGTCGCTGAACACAAATCTGACATTGACAAGGGTCTACGGAGTACCTGGTGCGCCCGAGGTAATGGTGTAAACGTCATCTTCTGGAGTTTTACTCCAAATTCTACTAATATTGGTCTAATTTCTTTACTCGGGGGTTTTTGTGGTCGCTGAAAATAAATATGATATTGGCAAGGGCCTCAAAAGCCCCCCAAGAAACAAAATTCGGCTGATATTAGGAAGGAACTGTCGTAAAACTTCAGAAGACGATGTTTACACCATTCTTAGCGCGCACCAGGTACTCCGTAGATCCTTGTCAATGTCAGATTCGTGTTCAGCGACCTTAAAAACTCCCCGAGTAAAGAAATTGCTGATATTAGAAGGATTTGTCGTAAAACTCCAGAAGACGATGTTTACACCATCCTTAGGGCGCACCAAGTACTCTGTAGGCCCTTGTTAATATCATATTCGTGTTTAGCTCCTCGAAACCCCTGAGTAACAAAATTGGGTTGATATTAGAAGGAATTTTCGTAAAACTCCAGAAGACGACGTTTACACCATCCTTAGCGCGCACCAGGTAGTCCGTAGGCCCTTGCCAAAACTTTTAAATGTATTTTAAAAATATCATTTTTCTATTGTACAAAGGCCGTTTTTAATTTTCCATTAATTAAATTTATTCACAAAGTTTGTAGACGTTCCTACGAATCGAATGCAAAAAACCGCATTCAAATCCATCTTACTGCACAAAAAATCCCTCGGTCATTTCTTCGTTTCCTCGACTACACATTGTCCGGAACATCCTATACGTATTTCCCTATAAGTACAACGAGTTTTTATCACACTTTAATATTTAAGCTTTAAGTTTTTTAAAAATATAATTACAAGTATTCTCTTATTTATACGATGCAAAATAAAAGTAAGATTTTTTAAATTTTTAAACAGTTCACACAGGTTAGAGACTAGATTCTTACTGAGGTATCATATGTGAATTAGGAGACAGTTTATTAACACAGGACTTAAGCCGGAGTCTCATGCGTCCGATTTCCGACGATCCGATCATCCGGATGTATTTTGATTGGTCAGAACATTTTAACGCCATTTTTCATTCGAATATTTTAACATTTTATCTGACGTCGGATGGAGTTAAATGAATTTTAATTTTGTACGATATCGGACGTTTCTTTCTGGTCTTTTAACCTTACTTTATTAATTTTGTTGGGTTAATTTTAATTTATATTGAATATTAAAATAAACAGTTATAATTTAAAATTTTTAATTTTTTTTTAACTTAACCTGAATTTACCTCATACTCAACAAACACTTCCTTTTCTTCCATTAAATAATATTTTAGTTCCGTTAGGGTATTAACTTCTCTTTTTTCCATTGAAGTTTTACAGGTTGACCTTCAATATGCTCTTATTTTCTTTTCTTTTGACTGGATATCGGATCCGAAATTCGGATCAATGAGACATGCAGTTTTCCGACACAAAATTTAAAAAAATTCGTACATCGGATGGTCGGAAATCGGACGCACGAGACTCCGGCTTTAAGCGCTAGTTTAGAAGAAAGTGGCTGCGCTATAAATTAAACTCTGACTACCTAATTAAGGTAAGAACTTATTCTTCGAGCTATGAATTTTATTATCTACTCTAAATTTAACTTTATTTTAATTATAGTTGTGTTTCTGCTTTAATTGATATTTCATGCAATGCCTAACTACATATCTTTTAATCTATATTATTTAATGTACTGGGAAATGTTAACCGTTTTATGTAAAACGATTAAATTGATTCCCAAACTAGATTACTTATTTATGTGTTGTCAAAATAATTGCGGTCCAATTTTAATTAATTTCAGCAATTCAGAATAATATAGTGATTAACTCTAACTCTTCAAGATTAAACCATTATTCGTTTCTATGCGACCTGAGTTTTAAGTAATTTAACAAAAATAGGTTTACAATTTTAATCTTGTTAAGCCCAATTCACCGTTACCACTGCAACAATAATTGTGGTTTTTTCTTAGAGTTTTAAGTCAAGACCTTTTATTTATTGGACACGTAAATATAAATGTAACTGAACGTATATTTTGTCGGTACTAGCTACTTTTAACCGAGCTTCAATACGACGATATATTTTTTATTGTAGGTTATAAAGCGGAAAAGCGAAAAGCGCGTTTAGAGATCTGCATGCGTTTTGAATTATTTCAATATAATCCGATTTTTATTATAAATAATAAATTTAAACAGTCTTTGTGACACAATAAAAAAATACTGTAGAGTAAAAGTAAAAATACTGGGAACTATTTTAAACTTTGTATTGTATCCACTAGACTACTAGAGAATAGAATAAACAATCGAAACATAAAAATGCCGAGATTGGGGCATTTATTAATTCTAATTTAATTATTAGTCAAGTAGGCTTGGAAATAAAAATGAAAACAAAAGGTTGGAAAGCGACATGACTTATTTAATTTAAACAGTTGTTAGTTTTACTCTAACTTCTAAATAAATAAACTGCTAAAATGTTATATGATACTTCATTTGGATTTCTCATTTTTTATGCAGATTAGATCCTTATAAGGCAACACCTATTAACTTGAATAAGTCAAGTCGTTTTCCAATCTTTTGTTCTTGTTTTTATTTTTAAGCCCACTTGACTAATATTTAAATTAGAATTAATGAATGACCCAATCACGGAATTTTTATGTTTTCGATCGTTTATTATCTTCTCTAGTGGATATAATACAAACTTAGTTTTCAGTATTTTTCCTTTAACTCTACATTAATTATTATTTTACTCTGTCACAAAGACTCTTTTGATTAATTGTTCTTATTATTTATCATGAAAAACAAGAGACTTTAAAATAACTTAAAAGCGAATGCAGATATAAAAACGCGGTTTTGCCCCAAATGTAGGTACTTTTTTCCTCTTCGCAACCTACAATAAAAAAATATATCGTCGTATTTACCTATCTCGAAAAAACCTAGTCTTCCTTAAACAACGCCCTCTAGTTGGTGAACTACAAACTAGTCGACACCGAAAAGGACGACACTTAAAAGTACTTTAAATTGTATTTCAAACAAATATCCACTTGAATCACTTTCGATAAAAACTGAAGAAGATATAGAGCTGTTTGAAAGTTGCGTTATTTATCATCTTCCCCCGCCCTTATTATTGGAAATAGGACAAAAGGTCTTTACCAAAACTAATGCAGAATTGGTTAGATTTTTTGTTGATGTTATCAATATTGTACATTGTGCTAGCTAATTTTGCAGAAAAAATAAGATTTTTTAACTTACCGTTGCGGTTGCGCCATCTCGTTTTAAAAACTTGAAAATACTTTTAAGCTATTTCTCTTGACCACTTTTACCAAAAATATTCTTTTCCCAATGCTGTACAAGTTTCCGAGATACAGCCAGTCTAATTTCTTATTTGAAAACCCAGTACAATCAACTAGGAATATTTGTTTTACCATTTAACTTTCCTATCAGTCACAAAGTATGTAGCAAATTCTTTATTTTTAAAGCTACTGCTTTTTGGGTATTTAATGCAGAGGTAGCAGATAAAACATCATTATTCTGGCGCCATGATCCTTGCATGACATCGCCATTTTCCTCACAATCAAAGCTGCCTGTCGACGTGTGAAACGATCGCCAACTTTTACTACTTCTTAAAAAATTATGCAAAATAGCACACGTTATGACAAATATTGATGCATCGTCGGGTTCAGGTAACATACGTTTTTGTAGAACACAAAATATACTGGCCATAAACAAAACCTTCTGACGTCCTGGCGAACTTTCGGCCTTTTCCACGGATCGGAGTTCGGCAATGCCCGCATGTTTGGATATAAAAGCGAACTCCGTTATTCTAGACTGCCGCATATACGGCTCTGGCTTAACCCTGTATAGCACCTAGGGTTGTCGATAGGTCGATAGCACTATCAATACTATCGGTAGTATTGAGCTCCCAGATAGGATTTTGCTTGGAAAGGCCCCTATCGATAGTTCAAGAAGTATACAGAGGTACTTCTCGAACTATCGATAGGGGTTTTTCCAAGCGATACCCTATCTGAGAGCTCAATACTATCGTTAGTATCGATAGTGCTATCGACCTATCGACATCCCAATAGCACTTATAGTCTAGTCGAGAAGAGTGTTTTCTGCGAAAAATAGTTAAAAGGCTTCAAAAAATATGAGCGATAGCTCATTCGACGCGAAATGCAAATCTGAAAAAGGCATTTTCAGTATTTTTCTGCAAATAAAAATTGCCATCGTTATTAACAAAAAATAATTGAAAAAAATGCCATTACGATTATTAATGATAACTAAAAAAAGATATAACGGGAATTGCAAAAAAGATCCTCGAAGAGGAGGAAATTTCCAATAAAAAAGTGCCCAGAGTTCTATCTTCAATATTTATAATTTTATGTTAACGCTAAAAATGGGCCTTCACGCGACAATTTTTGTTGCGCGCTCTTGGTCAAAACCGAGTACGTCACACTAAATATATTTTTTAGAATACTAATTGAAAAAATTAAAAAAACTATGGTGTATTTGAAACACTTTAAAGAATTTATTCCGGTTGAAAATTTAACTCAAAATTAATTTCCTAACAAGTTAGACAACTATTAATTAACAAAATTGTTTCGAACTTTTTTCTTCATTGTACAATAAAAAAAAAGTTTAAATAATTCTCATATAAATTGTTCGAGTCGTGAAGCCTTTCCTATAAACATACCTAACAAGATCACACCATAAAAGTTAAAACATTTTTATTGCTTTTTTTATAATATTTTTATAACTTTGACAATATTACTCTGATTTTTTATGTTTTGTTAAAGTTATAAAATTTTTATAAACGAGTGATTAAAATTTTTAAAACTTTTATAGCGTTATTTTATTGAGAATTTTCTAACTTGTTAAAAAACTAAATTTAAATTAAATATTCAAAGGGAATAAATTTTTTAAGTGTACTGAATACACCATAATAAAAAAACAAATTAATACTTAATATCCTAAACAAATAACTTAATGTGGCGTACTCGGTTTTGACGCCAAGCCCGCCTCATAAAACGGAGCGCGGAGGCCCATTTTCAGTGTTAAATTAAAATTATAAAAAATGGAGATGGAACTCTGGGAGTCTGGGAGTTAAGACTTTGTTATCGAAAATTTCCTTTTCTTTAAGGAACTTTTTTACAATTTCCGCTTTCTCTTATAGTTCTCGAGTTATCACCAAAAATCGAAATGGATTTTTTTATTTCGTTTCTTGTTAATAACAACTGCAATTTTAATTAGCAAAAAAAAATCCTCAAAATGCCTCTCTCATATTTGCATTTCGCCCCGAATGAGCTATCGATCGTATTTTTCAAAGCCTTTTAACTATTTTTCGCAGGAAACCCACTTCTTGACTAGACTACTAGTATCTATACCCACATGTTTTTTTTTTACATGCTGGAATTTATTAATTTTTTAAGTAGTTGTTTGCTGGCCTAATTTTTTAAGTATAGTAATTAGGTCTAAAGTTACTAGTCTACTTACTACAGTTCTTACCTATTTGCTGCTGTGGTTTAGCATTTATACAAAGAGCAGTGGAGAAAACCATGATTAATTATTATTTTGCCTACTGCTATCCTGGTATTTTCCTTTGAGCTTATTTAGCTTATAATAAATGTTTTAAGAAGACTCCAGGAATCTCTTAGAGATGTCTGTTTTTGTTTAAAAAGTTTAAGCCATTCTAACTTTTTTAAATAATCTGGCGTTTTAGAGCAAATAGGGAGAAACTATTTTTTTATTTTTTTTTCTGATCTTTAGTAGTATACTATTGTGGTATTGTGATTTAAACATAATGCACCACACATTATCTTTCGTGACATAATGGTATTATTTTTGTTTGTTTTTAACCCCTTTTTTCTTTTTTTCTCAAAAAAATTATTAAAATGTAATTATTTTGTCGTGTTTTTTGCTTAGATTACCCTAATTCAATCCATTCTTGCATGTATGATCCTCGCGAATCAAAACATTAAATTGCCCCTGAATATGATGCACGAATTAACAAGGAAAGGTGCGGGGCAGGCATTAGTTTTTATAATTTTAAAATTTAAATGACTGCTTTTTGTTTATTGCGAATTAAGTCAACACGGCCCCTGGTACCAGATTGAAACACCTTTAATGGTTCAGTCAACACGGCCCGTGGTTCCAGATTGAAACACCTTTAATGTCGACTAAAAACCCGCTATATTGCCTCGCTGTGCATCGTTCCCGCGTATCATCGTTTACGGGTATGGTACATTCCACAATAATTCGTTGATTTTTCGACCGCAATAAAATTTAAATGACAACTCTCAGTGGTAAGACCCAGCCATAAATAAGTTGCCCGACAAATATCTATCGTATAGGCACCGCACCTTTTGAAAGGGTATAGGTCCTGATTACCTACTAATATCAATAGTTTAGGTTAGCTATTTTGAATGCTCAATAACACACACGAAAATACTTTGAGAAACTCCAAACGACTGATGAACTAAGATGAAAAGATTCTGTTTTATATTGAATACCTGTAATTAGCCTTTAACCTATATAATATACCAAAAAGTAGGTACAATAATAAATAAAGGAAATTTTAAGTCCGGGCCTACATGCGGGTACCCAAAGTTTATTGAGTTTTACGACTAACAGTAGCAGGTAAAACGAGGAATCAACTAATTATGTAGAATGTACTGTAGAAACAAGTTCACACAGTTCAGTAATATTTGATATGAGTGTCAGAAGAGCACACACATCATTTTGCATAAAAATAAGGGAAGTATTATTAAAATTTGATGCTTAATCTAGGCACGTCGCAGGGATAGCCTTTCTTAATCCTTAACCTTTAACTAAAATTATAATAGCATGTAATTTTTCCAAATAAATTATTTGATTAAATTTTGTAATAGATAGTCAATTTGACGCGAAATCCTACAAATACCAGTGCGATTTCAAATTTAATTCAGTGCATGTTGGGTCGGCGTACTGCACAGTTCTGCCGCCCGCTTTACAGAGCTTGTCTTCCTAGTGGCTCCAAGCTTAATCTGCTTATTTACCCCTGTGATTTTTCGTGTTCGGTTGAAATTATTAAATTTAATTTCTTTTTCTATTTATTTTTATTATGCGGTCGGATTTATTTTTTTTTTTTTTGTATTTTAATAAAGATTACATTAATAAGCACATTTCGCGATTACCGATAATAAGGTTCTTTTGTTTAGTAATTGTTTTGTGTTGGTTGCTTTTAACTTTCGTGGTCCTGTTTTTTTTGTTTGTTTGTTGATTTTTCGCTTTGTGTAAGCGGTAGACACTGTTGTTCACTGAAAAAACAGTTTTTGCTGGTTGGGGTTTATTCCAGATTTTGACTTTCGTGGAGTAGCAGGAATTCAGGAAGTCCCGCTTTTTGGCTTTTTTTAAGCGTAAAAGATTTAGTATTATCGGGGTTAGAAGTTAGTTCTATTTTTAGAATCCGGCTTATCGATTCGTTTCGTCCTGCAATTTAAATTACGCTTGGAGGGTAAATTTAAAAGCTATCAATTCCTTTTCTAATAACGTAAACTGTTGTAAATTAAAATTGAATTTTTTTTTGTCACATTTAAAAATCTTTGTTATAATATTTTGCTTGTTTTTTTTTTGTAAATTAAATTTTAAAATGAAACTTTAATCTTTTGTTTAATCATTAAAAAAAAAGACTATTACATTAAAATAAAGCTTTAGAATCACTTATTATCATTTCTTGAGCGCAGTGGCGCCACAAGGATGCCGCCCTGCGAATTCCCATTATCGGCCGTTTTAGGGGCTTACCAGCATGATGAAGCTAGTACCGCCCTTCAAACAGCTGTAGAAAGTAAGGGCACTATCTGCCCATTAAAACAAGACCAAGTACAGCCAGATCCAACCCCGGTAAAGGGGTGTAAAACCCCTAAAACTCCCTCCAAGCCAGATATGGGCGCCAATATTTGCATACCACCTAAAATTACAGTTCACCAAAATATATTACTTAAGGCCGCTGAAGAGCCAAGATTGGGTGTGGCGTGGAACGGGAACTCTGCGAAGGATTCGTATGGTCATTGGACGCTCCAGTACTTTACGGATTTCCAAATTTCGACAACTATGTCAACAAATGCCTTCCAAACGCTTGAACAGAGGAGGCTTGAGCAAGATGCACGCCGTCGCGCCGCGTGGCATCCCACCGTAGCGAATCCAATATATATAACCGAACGTAAACGTCTTTGAACTGCATGAGGAACTTTCTGGCCCTTATTCCGTCCTTAAAAGGTCGAACAACCCCGAAAAGATCCATAATAGGTCCGAGTCTCCTAGAAATGAACCTTCTGCTTTACTTCAAATTCAGAAAAAAGGATGTAATTGACACTTGAATTCATTATATTATATCTTTTTAATCATTAAAGTATTTGCAACTTGCAATATAAAAACTTGATTTAAAACAATTTTTTAAATTTACAATGTTTGTGGTAAAAATAAACCTTCTTTATTGTTTTAATAAATAAAAAGTATTTTTACTCATAAAAGTTCCAATATGTTAACCTAATATTGAGTACTATCAACATTTAAAAATAATTTAAATAGTCAATTTGTTATTTTTAATTAACAAAGTTTTATTTCCTAAAATTTATTTTTACTTTTATTAAAATAAGGAGAATAACTTGAACACAATAATAAATATAGAGTTTCTACCATTTAATATATAAGTTTTAAAATTTTTCTAATCCTTATCATTTTAAACACCAAAAATGTCACAATTCTAAAATTTCATATTTTTTTTATATGTAAAGTTTTATTTTTTTATTATTACATGTTTCAAAGCCAATTAACTGTTTTTTTTAATTAAAATGACTTCTTAACTACTGGTAGATATATGTAAGTATACTTTTATTAGAAATATACATGCACAGTCGATATGATCAAACGTATGTTTAATTGGGCCTAATAAAAGTAGATGTAAACGACCTTAATCCAAATTGAATTGTTAGTCGATATGTTGTTTTATGTGGCATGTGATAAAATAGACATTATTTTAAGTAGTTTATAAAGAAAGCAAATACTGTATCTAAAATAAAGCATCGTATGTGTGTGTATGAAATAGAGCTTCTCCTATGTGATATATGGGTTTTGAAATTGCTTTATGCATTTCAGAAATTAAATGAGTACTTTTATTCCCACTTTTTAGGGACTAAAGTGGCAGTTTTAATCCCCGAGGGATCAAAAAAATTTAATCCCGGAGGTATTAAAAATATATTAAATCCCTACAAATAAGTGTCATTAAAAACTAAAAGGTAAATTGTAGATTTGAGATGCAAAGTTTTTTATTAAATGCAAAAACATTAGAAACCATATTATATTAACAAACTAAATTGCTTATAACTAAAACGCTTAGTTTTTATTAATATTGACGTTATTATGTACATTTCTACAATTACTTAAGATAAAATAACAGGTGGATGACTATCCAACCTTTCTTAATGCTGTACAATGGTTAGAAAAAACGTTGTTGATGCTTTTGTGGGCTCTTAGGAAGAACAAGTGCCATCTACAACTTCAGACGAGGTACTTAAAAAAATCTGGTTGAAAGTGAATTTTCGACGTATTCTTTCGCAACTGCAGTGCTTTTCCACCCAGCATGTCTTCTTAGTTAATCTATGTTCGCCCCCGAATTTGCTAACAAGTAGGATATCCTGCGAAATCAGTGGCCAGTATACATGTTAGGATCTATTCTAATAAGCGACAAAAAATCTTGTGTTTTGTGTGTGGTCTTAAACCAATATATTTCCTGATTAGCCCTACCAAATCGATGAAGTTTTTATTTGACTTTTTTATTACAAACGAACGATCTTTTTGTTTTTTGTGTTTCGAAAGCAAAAAGTCGCCATCATTCCCAACGTCATCGCAATCCAATTTATATAGCTCTTTGCCCCAATATGCCCCTGAGACATCCATCATTAGCGCCACCTGAAACAAAACAAGTTAAATTAGTCTATATACTACAGTGCAGCTAGGACAACAAGGAAAAAAATATTAAAAAACATTAGGTACTAATTTACTTTGTGTGCTAAAAATTCCTGACCAGGGGCTGTTACTAAAAAGTCTCTTACTTGATCCAAATTCAAAACTTTTGATTTTTTTGGTTTAGAGCCATCATTTTGCCTCTTTAAAAATGCAATTAGTTTGCAGTGCTGGCTAATGTTAACGTTAGTTTCTTTGATTATTGTTACTTTTAGCATTAAATACTTGCTCCGCAGCGAGGAAGCTCTTGACTTGATCAAGAAGTACGCCAGAAGCACCTTTTCTTCCGCAATGTTGTCAACATTGCGACTGGCGCACCAGTTTTTATATTCAGAAAACTGCTTCTCGTAAATGTTCTTTGATTTTGTTGGCAACAACTAATTTATTTCCTCTACGGCTGTTTTTTCTGTCTCTATATCCATTACCACGAATGCTTAATTCTTGACAATTTCAGTTTCATAGCGTCAGATTTTGTTTGGTGTCAAAGGAACACAGAATTTTTTTCTGGTGGTGTACAGATGTCAACAATATAATAACCTTACACCTGACAGCCTCGCATCTATCAATGTATTAGAGTACCGTTAAATAGTTTTTTATAAATTTATTTTTTAATTTTATTATCTCAAGTACATAAAATAGTATATAAACTTTGCGACTAAAGCGTATTTTAATCCCTTAGCGAATTGAGAACAACCTTAGGACTTTAGTCCCCAGGTCTATAATGTACTATTAATCCTTGTGCGATTTAAATATCAAAAATGTCACCAATACAGGTCAATTCAAATTTCACCCTCACAATAAGAAATTCGGAAACTATAGATGATACGAATATGATTAAATTGATGCAAAGTTGTGCATTTACGGGACTAACAATATACCATTTAGCAGATCTGCGTAGAAATCGGCTTCTTTTACTTGCTCTTGATCCTAAAAGTTTGATTGCCCGATCTTTATTATTTTTAAAATGTTATTCTTAAAGGACTTTTAAATGGGACATTTTATTATAACTATACAGGGTGTCTCACAAAAACAAACTAAAATTTTAATACATTTTTATATCCCGCAAACAGACAAATTAATAAACGGTATTCATAAAACTTTCTGTAAAATTACAATAAGATGTTCCGTTTACAAGTAAGTTAAAGTTTGAGTAGGTTTTCGTTGGGATTACTCGCTTAATATCTTTAAAAATTCAGACCACTTCGGTCCTTGAAGATATTTCAAAAAATTACAAAGATTTAGCATAGCAAGTTTTTGGGATTAAATATATGTGTATTTTAGGTCCGTATTTCGGATACATCCGGTATAGTTCGGAAAAGTGTTTTATTTTAAGGTTGTTTTGCTTGATTTTAAAAATAACATAATTAATTTAAAGAAAATTCACCAAACCCATATTAAGTGTGCCGAGCCATTTGTTTAAGAGTTACATCACTTGAAAATAAGGCCAAAAATTTTACCTCCCTTTAACTAAAAATTATCTGGATTCATGATCCGTCAAATAGGAATCGATTTCCTGAATTCAATTCCTATTTTCTTTTTTAAAAGGAATCGGGATTCGTATTTGCAACACGTTTATGAGGATTCGGATCCGTTAATCGATTTCCTTTTTTAAAGGATTTGTCCCACCTCTGCATTAAGGACGTTTAAAACTTTCAAGTATTTTTGGAGATATCCGAGAAATGCCGAAAAACTTTGACCGCTTATTTTAATATTCTAGAAAAATCAGAATGGACCCAAACTCATATGCAATAATAGGTACGGGTTTTCCCATTTCGATGTACGGGGTTTTTGATTATATTTACGTGGCTTCTGGGGCCTTTATTTTTAAAGACAGAAAAAAATGTTTTATATAAAAATTGTAGAATTGTTTTCATATTATCTTTTAAAATTATCAGCAAAAAAATATCGCAATATAAAAATGGAAAAATATAGTCAACTTCAACTTTTTTAAATGAAACCCCCCTGTATATCATGCGCTACAACGAAAGATCTTTTTTTTTCTGATTTTAAATATATATACATTGATAATACTTGGATGAACCATTTTTGAGATATTTTAGGTTAAATTATTAATAAATTACAAAAAAGTTTCATATTAGTATCAAGAAAGCCATGGAAACAATAGAATTGTTATGTTGCTAAATTTAGTGAGGGTTTTCTCTGAACCCATAATGTTTATTTTTGTGATTAAACATTCCTGCTAAATTGAAAAAAGACTTGTCAGTGAATAGAATTTTATTTAAAAACTTTGGATCCTGCTGCATAAACCCTAGCTATTTCCAATGCATACTTAGGTCGGTTCTGCATGTTTTGATCAGAAAGATTCTGAACGGACATAAATTTATAAGAATAAAAGTTGTAAAATTTTACCCGTTGTTAAGGATATAATAAGTAATATTCTATTTGCACTGTCGTCACATTATTATTGTTACCATAAAAAAGACGCATAATAGAGATTGTTTGTTCTTCTGAATAACCCATCGACAAACTACTGTTAATAGTTGAAATGACAAATTTCAATTTTTTACAATATTAATACGTCAAATTTATTAAAACAATTTTATTGTATTCATAGCTATCTTGATACTAATATGATTTTTTTTTCAATTTATTTATATTTTAGGCTTAATATCTAAAATGTTTTCAAAATCATTATGTTAATATTTGAAATCAGAAAAAAAATCTTTAATTGTAGCGCATAATATACAGGGTGTTCCATTTAAAAAATTTGTTGAATATATTTTTCCATTTTTTTATTGCGATAATTATTTACGGAAATTCAAAAGATAATATGAAAAAAAACCTACAACTTTTGTATATAAATTTTTTTTTGTCTTTAAAAATAAAGGCTCTAGAAGCCACGTAAATATAATCAAAGGCCCTGTACTTTGAATGATTAAAAAATGTATATTATTGCCCGAGTAATGGAACAAATCGTCCGCCCGCTTATAAGTGAATCCATGAAGATAGCGGCATTCTAGCGGTAGAGCGGCAGCTAAAATGAGGGGACCTGTGGGTCCCGTTATCTTAAAAACTATCGATTTTTATTAAAAAATTCTAACTTCTTTTGTACATTACAAGGCGATCATCATTGTTTGTTTAAACAAAAATCCTCCAATTTGAATATTTGGCAGATATTAGCGAGAAACCCATTTTTCGGACCTTGAGTGGCCATTTTCAGCCTTTTTCCACCTGTTAAGGTTAATAAACTTTTTTTCACTCAAAAGCATATCCGAAGACCTAAGAATTGCGCCACAAGGGAAAACTGTACAGATTTATTTACAGCTTTGTCCCTTCATTTACTAAACTATGAGTAGGTTTTTGCATTAAAAGTTGCCTCCCTAATAACAAAAACAAATTTACTTCTGGTTGCAAAACGGGAAGTTGGTATAATACACCTAAAGTGTCGCATTATACCGCTAAATAAAATATTTAATTTATTAAGGATTTATAAAGATTTGCTATTTAACAGCACACTGGGTCGCACCATATGATAACATAAATTTTAATAGATATATTATTGTTTTATTTTTAAACTGCGCCATTTAAATTGTTTAAATAATTTGCATCAAATGGTAAGTAAACGCAGGTCAATTATACCATAAAATTAAAAAATTGTAAACATAATCACGCATATTAAGTGGTGTCTTGTGCATTAATTGTTTTTAAGAAATATTATTCTATCTTTTTAGCTACAAGTATACAGGGATTTATTCCTGTTTCGTACACTCGTTTTTCGTACACATAATTCATAATTTAGTTTTTGACATCTCGTTTCGTACACCCAAAAACTAAGGTAGGTTTCTGTCTCTGATGGTTCATACAAAAAGGTAAAATGAATTAACACTACTTTTATAACTAAATATCAAAATATTTATTGCTTACATATAAGATGCAAAAATATAAAATATTTATTTGGATAATGGTGATATTAAAATAATCTAATAATTATACAGGGTGTCCCAAAAGTAATGGGACACAGAGCAACAGCAGATTCCTTAGGTCAAAATAATGCAATTACCGTAAACTTGCCTTATCCCAAAGATGATAATAACTGAGATACAGGGTGCCACTTTTCAGTTTGTTTTCGTTTTTTCGTAATAATTTCTTAACTAAACGACGTATTGGTACAAAATTGGGGGTTTGGGGGTTTTTTGAGACTAAAAATTCAAATTCATCCATAGTTTTGGTGTAGCTGGAAAGAGGGCGCCAGCTACGGCCTACCCCACTTGTTTTAGATGGCATAACTTTTTTTAAGCTTAGTATATTGACCTGTTTATTAAAAAAGAAGTTACTATAATTCCCGCTGCGTTAAAAATAAATACTTCATTTAGGTCTCTAGGAGCAACTGTTTTCGAGATAAATGCATTTTAAAGGACCCCGCAATTTTTCTATGGAAAATGATTTTCGGCTAATTGTTTTCAAACTTTGCAAAGTAATAGTTTTCAACACGCTGATCAAAAGCCTTCACGGGCACCAAACCCAAAAACCCCTCGAACCCCCTCAAAATCAGCTTTAAATGTCACTAGGGATTTGGAGACCTTTGAGAGTGATTTTAAGGGGGTTTGACGGGTTTTTCAGTTTTGTGTCCGTGGAGACTTTTGATCTGCGTGTTTTAAACTATTACTTTGCAAAGTTTAAAAACAATTGGCCAAAAAACAATTTTCCATAGAAAAATTGCGGGGTCCTTTAAAATGTATTTATCTCGAAAACAGTTGCTCCTAGAGACCTAAATAAAGTATACATTTTTAACGCAGAGGGAGTTATAGTATCTTCTTTTTCAATAAACAGGTCAACATCCTAAGCTTAAAAAAAGTTATGCCATCCAAAAGAAGTGGGGTAAGCCGTAGCTGACGCCCTCTACCAGCAACATCAAAAATATGGACAAATTTAAATTTCTCGCCTTAAAAAACCCCCAAATTCTCCAATTTTGTAGCGCTATGTCATTTAGGTAAGAAATTAGTAGGAAAAAACGAAAACAAAATTATAAGTTTGACACCTTGTACCTTAGTTATTATCAACTTTGGAATAAAGAAAGTTTATGTTAATTGCATTATTTTGACCTAAAGAATCTGCTGTTGCTCTGTGTCCCATTACTTCTGTCCCGTTACTCTTACTTCATTACTTTTATATATGTTTTAACTATGTATCTAAACGGAAAAGTATACTGTTACTACTTTAAGTGATTTACCACGTCTGAAATATAATAGGGGAAAATAAAAAGCCGCTTTGACTAACCAGAACTAACCATGAACTGCAGGCTTTTGAATTTGTCCAAATTATCCCTACGTTTGATTTTGCCATGGCAGAATTGCGGCCTTAATGAAAAAGTTTACTGTTCCTACTGTTAGTAATTTATCACGTCTTAAATATAATTGCCATGTGATCAAAATTCCACTTAAACACCGCTTCAGCTCCAGTTTTATTTACAAATCTATCTAGGGTAATTTAAATTTAAGCCACTATTTAAATCTCAAAAACTATAGGAGATACGAAGACGGTTTAATTAGGGCAAAGTAGCTCTAACAGTATGCCGTTTAGAAAGGTTTTTAATTTCAAGTATTTCCGGAGATATCCGAGAAAAACTAAAATTTTGTAAAATAGTTTTTGTTTCTTTTCTGGCTTAATTTTAAAATAAAATAGATTGAACATTTAAATTGCTACTTTTCTCGTGCTGTTTGATAGTGCGTTTCATACTATATTTGGCGTTTTATTACTCAGCCACCATCATCAACTTTATTTTTTCCTATGGACGCGGTATTGAATTTTTATGTAGGTAAATAAAGCCTTTGTTAGCACATATTCGTATTAGAAATTAGTGAGTTAAACAAAGAAAAGCTGGATAAAATATGAAAACTTTATTACAAATTTTATTAGAAACATTTAACAGAATTTAAAATAAATATGGCTGTTTTTACTAGTCATGAAATAATTTATTTACTAAGGGATTAGTCTGAAGTTAAATAAAACATTATTTTATAAACATACCAAAAAAAAATTGGTGTTTTTAAAGTAAAAATTACAATTAAAATAAAAAACATTTACCAGAAAACTCATAAAATCATATATACATAAAATATTACCGCAAGTATTCAAAATGATGACCACCCTCTTTAATACATCAATGGATGAGTTTAAGTGAACTATTAACGTTCCTAAAAATATCTCTTCTTCTAAGTATCCTAATTTGTGCTATGATAGTTAAGGAGTCTTCTTTCTAGAGTAGCATATTCTTGCTTTTCATATATTCTGTTTTTCAGAGTACCGCACAAAAACATATAAAAAAGTGTGAATTGAAAGAAAAATTATTTGGCTTTTCTCCAGAATAAAGATATTTATATATTATTTTTTTAAAATTATACTTTTTTATGGATTATTATATAGAGCTAGTCTGCTCTCGCAATAATAGTAACAAAAAACATGAAAAGGCATAAAAAGGTTTAATTCTTTATAAAATTGATTTGTTTTTAAGAACTATAATAAAATAATTATTTTTATGAAATTATATAAAAATAGAAAATAAACTTACTTGAAAACATTGGCAACCCGTTATAAGATATATACAGACAGGTCCACTGTAGTAGAAACATAGGAAACACTTAGGCGAATTGACTTACATTCGCCTGACTCGAGCTAGCGAAACAAAACTCGCAAAAACGATGCCATAAATGTGGAATGTTTTTGAAGATTTAATTTTTAATTTAAATATTATTTGCTTGCTTGCAGCCGCAGTCATTGCAAATAAGTGGTAAGTTCTCTTGGAAACTCGTTTCTTCACTAAAAATAAATAATAATGGACGTTTGCGAACTTCGTGAAAAGGTTCAAATTGTAAAATGATATTTCCAAGGAAAATCATATCGACAAATTCATAAATCTTTTCCCGAAGCATTTAAAAACAGCCCTATACCATATCTGAAAACAATTTTTAGAATTATCCAAAATTTTGAAACCCACGGGTGTGTGTCTCCCCAAAAACAGTTAAAAGAGTCCTTAAAAAAATGGTTTCCGAGCCTACAAGGCCCAAAAAACACATGAAATTTTTCCGAAGACCAATTTCGACGTATGGAGTTTTGCGAATTAATAATGGAAAGGGCAAATACAGATGAAAACTTTCTTAGATCGATTGTTTTCACCGATGAATCGACCTTTCCATTATTAAATCGACATAATTCAACTCAAGTTTGATGTTAATCTCGTGAAAACCTACACAGGTATTTTGAGGTTCGAACCCAGTATCCTCAAAAATTGAATGTTTGGGCTGGTATGGTGAGAGAACACCTTATTGGACCATTTTTTATTGAAGGCAATTTAACTGCAGCAATTTATTTGGACCTGTTACAACAACAAATTGTACCGGCAATTTACCAATTATTAAGAGTAAGATTTGGTAATATTTGGTTTCAGCAAGATGGTTGTCCCGCTCACAATGGACGTATTGTTTAAGGATATTTGAACAATACGTTTCCTAACCGTTTGATTAGTGGACGTGGAACCATTTTGTGGCCAGTGAGATCACCAGACCTTGCTTTTAATGATTTCTTTTATGCGGTTATTTAAAAAATGAGGTTTATGATCATGATAGAGGCTAATAATTTAGAGAAACTACGAATTAAAATCGAAGAAGCTTTTTAAACTATCAGCCCTAATATGCTAACAAAAGTTAGACGGGGTTTTTACGATCGTTTGGGATATTGCCTTGCGCAAGAAGGAGGTTTGTTTGAATATTTATTATAATTTAATTTTAGAGTATTTTTTATGTTTATAATTATTTATTTTTTCATTGCGTACTATTTTAATTTTAGAAATAAGTTTTGGGTTTAAAGAACTTACTTTTAATTTTGCTTTGACAATAAATAAAGCTGTTGGTATTTAATTCCCTATTTGTAAATAACGGTATTAAGTATCAACTGTTTTTTCAACAGATTAGACAGCATAAATTTATTTTTCGTAATTTTCAAGCGCGCCTTAAACCATACAACACACCCGTCCGAAAGCATATTGCAAACTGAGATCTCGTTCGGTCAATCATGCGATGTTTATCGATCGAAGCGGACAGTAGTAAATTTACCAGTTCCCTGCCTATGTTTCTACTACACTGGACTTGTCTGTGTGTTATTTTAAACTTATTGGATATCGACGGACGAGTGTAGCATATAAATTATTTTATTATATTAATCAAAACAGATAAGAAACTAAAAAATTGTGTTTTACTAACTGACATTGACTTCTGACATGACTTTTTTTAAAATAAAATATATATCTTATAACGGGTTGCAAATGTTTTCAAGTAAGTTTATTTTCTATTTTTATATAATTTCATAAGAATAATTATTTTATTTTAGGACTTAAAAACAAATCAATTTTATAAAGAATTAAACACTTTTATGTCTTTTCATGTTTTTTGTTACTATTATTGCGAGAGCAGACTATCTCTCCATAATAATCTATAAAAAAAGTATAATTTTAAAAAAATAATATAAAAATATCTTTATTCTAGAGAAAAGCCAAATAATTTTTCTTTGAATTTGATATTCCCAGTAATTAAAATAAACTGTAAAGGTGTAATATATATATATATATATATATATATATATATATATATATATATATATATATATATATATATATATATATATATATATATATATATATATATATATATATATATATATATATAATTATTTTATATATATATATATATAATTTTATATAAAAAAATCTTAAACATAAAATCCTTCCCAAAAATTTTTAAATGCGGCCTTTTTTAAAATTTTAGATGTCTGTCCAACATATGACTTGTTACTTTTTTGGTATTTTATATAAACCCCAACCCCTTTATCATCTTTCGGGGGGTTTGTTTTTTTAATAAATCCCCGGCGTTTTTTAGTTATCTTTTCCATCTTTACATCTGAATGTTTAAAAATGTTGGTTAATTTTATTTATCTTTTTAAGTTTCAATATATTAAAAAAAAATACAGTTTGTTTGTAAGTTATTTCATTTAAATTGCTGTTATTAGTTTGTTTGAGTTTTTATAGGAATATAAAGGTAATGGTTGTGAAGGTCTGTCTATAATGTTTTCTGGTATTATATTTTGTACTAAAGAGAAATTTATTAATAAGTTTTTGGGAAAATTCTCCCCAAAAAATGCCCTGAGTTGTTTTAATCCATCCCTGTATTGAGGGTGAGTTGTTTTTTTGCTCTATTTTTCATTCCTAGAATGAGGTTTTTTTTTAGTTCTAATCGGATTGGAAAAATATAAAAAACCGATCGGGAAAAATAAGGTTTTTGGTACCCTTTTGAATTTTTATCTTGATTCCAGTTCCAAATGTCTAAAAGGGACAAATTGTCTGTCTCTTCCTCCACATAAACTGCACATGGGATCGAAATTTAAAC